>SKCR01034739.1:0-142888 GCA_019454045.1 Zanthoxylum bungeanum
CTATTTTAGCATGTCATTTAGAATTAGTTTACACGAAATAAATGTAATTTATGTTTCGGCCGCATGAATGTTATTAATTAGTACGTGATGTAATTTTGGGTGAATGGAACATGTGTTCCTTTTTTTGTGGTATATTGGATGGAAACCCGGACATAAATTCCATAGCCGAATCCGAATGGACGGTAATATGGTTTGCACTCGGGATACAACGCCCCGTACCACTTAATAGGCTCACATGTTTCATTTCACTCAAATTTGTATTTGAAGCATGATTATGTTGTTGTAATGTTATTTTATTTTAAGCATGACTTAGTTTATTATTTTTGTGTTAAGAATTTAAGTTGTGGTGTGTTTAGAATAATTTCTACCAATACATGTCTTGTAGACTAGGTTAATATTGCACAAATCCAATTATTACAAATGACATAAGTAAGGGACCATTCCGAACCCAACGGTTTGAGGTCTTCCCTTGCGAGGGGTGAGTGCGGCCTTAAATCATTTTCCCGGTTCACACCGGGTGGCGACTCCATTATTCTCCGGTTTAGTCCCCCGTGGGCTACTCCGTACTCTCAACTAGGCCCTGAGTCTAGAACAGCATGCGTCGTCCAGTTTCTGTGTCCTACAGTCTGGCGCCGCAGAATCCCATTGGTAGTATGACTATGTGTCTATGGGAGTCCGCATCAGGGTAGGTGTATTTGGTCTTAACCTGAGACTTGCATCGCTAGTACTTGCGACAATCAATACTCTTTGGTTTTGGTGTTCCAGGATTTTAACAGGTTCTATGTACGCCTCTTCTGGGTTTATTGAGAATCGTAGTGTAGTGAGTGTGATGTCAAGATGGAAGTATCACTTCAGTCATATGGAGATGATGATCACGCAGGGATACAGAACTGGTACTCTAAATTGGTTGTAACCATCGGGATAATATGACATGGTTATGATTATCCGATTAAAGAGACTAGTTGCTTGTAATCTTATATATGCTTCGTACGGGGCAGACACTATTCCAGCCCCAGGCCTTGCATGTGACATCCGATACAGGATCGCTATACGCAATACTATGTATACTATGCCAGATACAGATTATATATTCCATTAAGAATATTTCTGGAGAATTGGGTAGGCACGGTTGTTTTGCTAGAAGTCAACCATGTCTCGTAAATCGTTAAAAATGTAGTACGAGGTACGTACGTGTTCGGATAGTCCGAAGACCGGATTTACTGCCAACATATCCAGGAATCTATTGGGTCGCTTCCCGAAGATTCACCGATGAAGTATGATTCGAGCATAATTAATATGGGATTAATTACGGAGAGATTTTATCTAGGATAAAATACTATTTGAAGAGAGAGAGCGATTAATTTAGAATTAATCGATAAAATAATATATTCGATATATTTAACGAAATTAGATTTCGACGCGAAATTAAAATTGGATTTTAATTCGGGCAAACGAATTAATTTAGAATTAATTCGCTAGCGACGTGAATAGTAATTTTGCTAGGCATAATTATTTAATTAAAATTTGATTTAATTACGTTGCAACGGAAAGTTCGTTAATTCGAAATTAGCGAACCCAAGCCAGGAGTGTTTGCGGGCCCACTCGGATTTTGAATCAAGTGGGGCCCACATGTCACATCACTTGTCACTTTAGTTACTTTTGGTGATGGGTTTTGGTGAGAATGATGATGACTTGCCTTACACTCAAGTTGATGGCATGAATGACTAATACCAAATATTTGGTATATCATTTTAATTGATTTTTGAAATCAAAATAGAAGTCAACACACACAACTCATTCCATCTCTCTCTCTCTCGGTTTTGAGAAGCAAAATACTCCCCCCCCCTCTTTTTCTTCAATTGTCGTGGGCTACACAAGGAAGAAGAAGAAAATTTGTTGCAAATTTTCAAGTTGCTAGCACATCAAGGAATCATCCAAGGTGATAGGGAAACCATCCCAATAGCTTGGAATCAAAAGACAAAGCTTGGAGCTTGTCCTAAAATCTTGAAGAAATTTTTAAGTTTGACGCATCCTAAAACCGCTCATTGTAAGTATGATTCCGCCATACTTCTTTTATGTATTCAAAATTTTTCATTGCTTATTATGATCTTAGTTTGTCTTGGAGACCAACAGTGACACTAAGAACGTAGCGTCACGATGCTTGACGGAGTCGCGACGTCTAACCCTTGCGTCGCGACGCGGAGACAGAGGATGTTCACTAGTTCATTAGCATGTGTGAGTATCGCAACGCCCATGAGGCGGAGTCATGACGCGTGAACATAAATTTCTCATATTCAGTTTTAGTTCATTCCATATTCACCCTAGCATGTTAGTGGCTACCCTAAGGGTCTCGTATCAACTCGTATACATACATTACATCATGATATAAGTATGATACGTCGTGAAGCAATGCCAAGTGCTTAAATGGAGGAACTTAGTATAATTCCAAAATATATTCACGAATTATATTCTAACCAAATTTATCGATTATAAATTATCGACATGAATCCCAAGTTGTTCGACGAAGCAATACATGTGCCAGCCAGATTCCAAAATCAATGAGTGGACCCTTCTCTCAAATTGTATTTACTTATATGTTTTTGAATCAACATTTACTTTTAAGCACCTAGGGCGTTAGCCAAGATTTCTTTCAATTGTGTTTGAATGATAACATCTTTAGAAATGTTTTTCATAAGGAATGATTTAGAACTTGAGTTTTTTTATTTTCAGGCATAAGGGAAAAAGCCACCTCAGTATGTAACTTGACTCAGATATGGAATTGATGGTTACAGATATCGTATGCTCACGCAGCATAGGACTAGGGATGATTGATGCCCCTAGATCCCAGATTTTGAGTATGAATGGTAGCATAGATCCTCACCCCGACTCCAGATTTGTGGCTTGGGGGACGGCGAGACGTAACACCCCAAGACCACCAGATTTTTGCGTACGGGGGGATGCTCCTAAGTGTCAGATTTTACGTATGGGGGGACGGCGATACATAACGCCCAAGCGCCAGATATACAGAGACAGATTTCACAGATACAGAGTTCTCATATATAGATTTTCAGAAATGGATTTCCAAAAAAAAGATTTCTCATAAGAGATGAGTTTTATAAAGAGTTTTCGGAAAAGCTTTTGAGAAGAGTTGAGTTTTCAGATAAGAAAATAGATTTTAGATAAGAAAATAGATTTCAGGAAAGAATATTTTCTAGGAGGATTTCAGTTTTTAGAACCATGAATTTTCAGAAAGGATCAGTTTTCGTTTTAATTGTCCACTCACTAGATCGTTCAAACGATCTAACCCCCCTTCTCCCAGATTCTTATTTTACAGGTATACCCGGAGGACGGACTCGAGAGGATGGATATTGATGGCAGTTATTATAGGGTTTGAGTCCACCAGGTCGAGTCGGAGCTGCATTGTAGTCAGATTTTAAGTAAAGTCATGTGTCATACATATTATTTAGTAGAAATTCTGTATGTTATTGTGTTAGAAGTGTTCATTACCATAATTGTAATATGAAGTACTGTTGAGTACATAGTATGAGCATTTGAGATGCATTCCATGTTATTTAGTTGGGCAATGGTCCTATGCATGAATTTATGTATGAGATAAGATTAGAAGTGTTGAGCAGAGTCAGAAGGTTAGAGGCTCAAGGGGATAGTACGACCTATTCCCTGCCAGTAACATTTCCTGGAGGGGGATGTTACAACTTCCTTCAACTTCTCTTCAAATTGGTCAAGCCAACAGTAAGCTCATTGCCGCTTTAGTTATGGCATGTAGAAATATTGAGAAATGGTTTCCCTTGATAAAAGTATGAACTGTTATGATTTTCTTCTAGCTTGTATATTCTAGTGATCACCTTCCTATGTTTCTTTGCCTCTGATAAAGCTTCATCGGATGTATGTGACCGTGCCTCAATTGGCTTACTCCAAATCTTACTCACATTGTTCCAAGTACAAAACATATTTCCTAACGACCTCAGGTCAGTCTTCGTCTGCACCTTGGCTATGGTCCTCTATCTGACTTCTCATCATCACGAAAATCTTGATTTTTCATCTATTAAGTGCCAAAAATTCTACCCCTCTTCAGGCTTCAGAGTTTCTTAGGGCATAAAATCACTATCAATATTTGTCCCTAGTTCACGATATCAACGAGTTGATAAGTTGGTGCCGGAAACTATAAAAAAATGGTGGTATATGAAGCCAGATACCGATCTGATGTCCTCAGGTCATGAAAGTACATGTATCGCCAAAGGATTCCTTTTATGACGAATGACATCTCCACCATTGGTTGGAGTTTCTAGGGTTCCCAAGCTGTCCTTGGAAGTTGTGTAACCATCATGGCCTTCTTTAAATGCATATCACATCATTCTAGGGCTTACTCTACTTCGTCTCCCCAGGATGCCACATGTCATGTACCCGTGGTTTGCACGCCAAAACCGAAGATAGTTGTATCCCAACCAAACAATGGCTCCAATGTCGTCATCCCATTCAAATTCAACGGGTGAGATCCTTATCACACGTGTCACTGATCATGCCCTCTAGCTTTAATCGTACGATCAAAATCGACTAAGCTGCCTATTTAAAGGTTAACGTGCTTCATTTTCATCTTTCCATACTTCGTCTTCTCTCAAGAAACTGCAGCAATCTCTTGTGATTCCGAGCCTTCCATTTCCTTCCAAACTTCTCATCATCTTCATCCGTTTGAACAAGTAAGTTTCTACTGACTCATTCTCTCTTTGTTTTTGTTTCTGCTTTCTCAATAATGGTGGTAGTTCGCATGTATTAGATGCTTATGTTTATGTTGTTTGTTTTTTTGTGGTAGTGGGAATACGAGGGATATGTTTACTCATGCGAGTATATTTCGGTTATTCATATGTATATGCGGGCATGCTTTTCTGGGTTTTGTGTGTGTTTGGTTTCGATTATATTTTGAAGACTTACTTGTTCCGCCATTATTTAGGGCACTTAAAGCTTTCTAGGGTTAGTTACTTGGTAGGGATGATGATGAAACCCTAGTTTTAGTGTGTTTTTACTAACAGATATTGTGAACTAACCTTTCACTTCGAGACATGTCATGATAGAAATGTTTGACTCTGAGTCTTCCTCCATCAATCCCCTTAAGATCATGCCTACTGCCCCACTCACACACACCATCGTACACAACTCGGGATCTGAGAGTCCCAGCGACTATGACACCACTTCGTCCACTTCTGAGAAAGGCAACCAATCTTATCACAAGCGGGTATCCCGGCCTGAGACAACCCACACCCGGCTTGACTTCGCGAACCTCGACATGGACCGGGCTTCATCGATCACCAAGACTAAGCTAAAGCAGTTGAGGGAAAGGTTTGACATCCTAGACGACATCATCATAAACCTCATGGGGGAATGGAGCCAGGCTAGCCGACCCGATAATGGTGTCGTGGCACTATGCGTGACTTTCTTCGATATGAGACTATGGCTGCCTATTCAAGACTACTTTGTAAGGATGATATCCTCCATGCACATTGATCCGTGCCAATTGAACCTGAATAGCTGGAGAATAATGGCCATATTGTACGTCATCTGGAGCCAAACTGAGATGGGAGAGCCGACCTTCTCCGAACTAAAAAGGCTATACCAAATAAATGTCAACCTAAAAGAATACATGGGTTGGTACTATCTCTCTACTCATGTCGGGGTTCCCCATCTTATCACCAATCTCTCGGTCATAGTCCCCAATATCTTCTTTGACAGAGGTAACGACCCGACCTTTGATTCCCTTCTGATTAACTTCAACAATTTACTAACTTCCAAACCTTCTCCAGCTTGTTAGGGAGACCTCCCCAAAGTCCACCACGAGACCTGGGCCATGGTGAGGAAAACATTGGAGTTCATGGGCCATTACAGGCACCTCCTTAACCCCTCCGCCTTGGCCGACTTGGCCCTCATCCCGAGCACTCCGCTACCCCAGTCGAGGTAGACTGGTAGGTTCTGACTGACCCACTAACTTCATGTTTGTTGTCTTAGTCTTTGTTTTCCTCATTGTTTTTCCATTTTCTAGGCTCTAACAATTTTCTTATATTTACAGGAATGTTTTGTTGGGATGTATGCCCTAGAGCTACATATGATGTAAATGGTTTTATGTGTTTTGAAATAAAATGATGCATTGTTCATTTATCAAAGTGTTTGTTTAATTTTCGCATATTATAAATTATCTTGAATACCCTAGATTACTTATGTGTCTTCGGACTTAGTGTATGAGTGTCATACACATGAGGATTTAAGTCTGAAGTTAGTAATCTTAAATAGTCCAAAGAGAGCAAATAAAGTAGGTACTTTGTTTGTGGTTTATCTATAGTTACGGTCCATTCTATATTTGTATGGCGACCTTGATCCAGGATCGTCCATGTAAAGACATGAGAATAGAGGCACCTTGTATGATGTGATCATATAGGACTGGACCCAGATGGAAATGACATTCTTTTAATATCCGTTAAACAAAGAAAGTCATTTCGATCTACTAGATAGTCATATATGGATTGATCTTAATCCTGAGTGTACTACAAACTCCTGCATGGCAGGCTATGTCCTTTGATTTACAAAGGTGAGGTTGGTGTAGCAGTCCCGACCAATAGCTACGTACTTTGAGGGCATGGTCTATTGTGTAGCTATGAACGTTTTACAAAGACATGGAGTTCACTCCTTTTTGCAAGAAGTATTGGATTATCTTTCTTAAGGGTGATTCGGTGCTTGAACGATTTGAGCGCTCAAGTCTTTTTATTACGAATAGAAATATTAAAATTCATAATGGTTATGAATAAATCGTTCATTAGAGAACCAATGGTACTTAAGGTAAAAAATAATTAGAGGGGTGTAACAGACATTATGACCCAGCTATAATTACGATATACTCGTGAAGGGTCAATTCGTATGTAGTGACTATATCGATGGACACCGACTTGATTCGGCTTAATACATCATCTGCGGAAAAGAGAGTTCAACTTCGAGTTTTTAGTGGAATAACCCGGAGTTAATAATTCAGAATATTTAATTAAAAGCTTAATTAATATTTCGAGATTATTAGAGCTCGGAACCGTAGGTCCATTTCGTCCCCGTGCTAGCTCGATTTACTATAACGGATTTAGTATAATTGGATAATCTAATTATATACTCACAAAGGTATAAATATTATTAATATGATTAATAATATTATTTGTCACACTTGGAACTATATATTAAAAGTTAATATATGATTTATATAATAAATGATTATATGATAATTATTTATTATTAATAATTATATTATATATGATATAATTTAAATGAAGGCTAAAGTTGTAATTTCCAATTAAATTGTTTTTGATTTAATTTTGGAAGTTACAAATCTATAATGGAATTAATCTTTTTGATTTTGTAACATCTTTGGCTTTATGTAAAGTTAATACAATTGTTACAAAATTAATAAAAAAAATTTATGCCTTGGCCGATTCTTTGCTAAAGGTGGAGGGGAATGGTTTGTTTATTTTGGAAACAAATTAACCTAAGTATAAAAGAAAAATTATTTTTCTTTTTCTATGAGAACTCTCATTCTAACCCTAACCACATTTGTTCTTCTTCCAAATCCTCTCAATTGTTGAGAAAGAAAAATAAGAACAAAAATCAAAATCAAAACAAAAGTTGTTTGTCTGACTTAATCCCTAAATCGTTAGAGATTATTTTGTGAGTCTTGCCCACACAAGTATTCGTTGGCAACGAGACATAGCACGGAAGACTTTGTGGTATCGACTTTATTTCATCTTCATCTTATTTCCTTGTTCACGGCAGTGAGGAAAAATATTGCTCACTGCCGCCCCTTTGCTTGGTGAAACGGAACCCGGTATGGTTTCGTTTTAATCCAGAATTTTGGGGGAATATTTTGTGATGTTTCGTGGGTGTATTGGGGTTGTTTTTAAGTGAAAAATCAAAACCAAAACACAGCTACTGTCCACGCATTTTAGGGGCTGTTTCTGCAGTGCGTTGGGCGCGAATCGGGTGCTAAAATAGTCCGTTTTGAGCTGTTGTTCGGGGGCTGTTTCGGGGCTGAAAGTTTTTCAAAAACAGAAGCAAAATTTCAGTATACCTGCTGGTTCCATTCAAAAAAATGAGGGAATTAGGGTGCCTAAGACGTTTCCGCTGCGTTAGGAAAGCGTTTCCTACATGTTTGGCTCCAAGACTCCTCTCCAGCATGCTCATGAGATGTTACGAGCCTCCCGGTCGGGTCTAGCAACTCCCGACCCCGAATGACTACCCATATCCTGCCAGAAGCCAGACGGAAGTCTGCCCATTTTGCTGCCGCACCGTCATCATGACCTTCAAGCTGCCCATATATGACGCCAATTGTTGACGGCTGTTTTCATTCCAGTGGTAATTCAGGAAAAATACTCCTCGAACAAACCTCCCCCAAGCATTGAATTTATTTGGTTGTTTAGGAACCAAATCAGACTTGGAAAACAGATCAGAAAACCTATAGAAGATAAAGGGTTTAACATGGTTTAGCAAAATGGATCCAACCTACGTCCATGGGAACATAGGTAAAAGAATTTTTGTTACCACCTCGCGTCATGCCGACCTCTTTATCTCTCACTTACACTAAGCTTTTTCTCTCTTTTGTAAGTTGTGTAAATTCTCCAAAAAGTGCTTCAAAAAGAAAAAAAAAACCTTTTATATAGAGTGTCTAGATCCACTATTTCACCAATTCATGATGTCAGCCACGTTACTCTGCTATCATTACCTAGGCTCATTTCCCTAATCACTCTACAAATAGTAGCTCTGCCGTCTGACACAACCACTCCCTGCCATATGAACCTTATTAATTCACACCTTTTTGGTAACTGCTACACACTCTGCCTATGTGTCAATCTGTATTCCAACCACTACGTGGTTTCGTGTGTCAGTGGATAGGTCTGAGACCACTTTTCATCCCATCAGCCGCTAACCTACTCTTATCTCATCAGCCATTGGGAGGCTCAATCTTTCGTTTAGGGGTTACGTCGTCCGTATGCAAGCATAGTGCTACAACCCCGATCTATATCCCCGGGTCGGTGTACCAAAACAGGGGACGCTCCTCATTGCTCCTTTTACCAGTCGGGTCCGTAGAAATTCCTTTACTTCCCTCAACTTCTCTTCACAATGGTTAAGCCAACATTAAGCTCATTGTCGCTTTAGTTATGGGCATGTAGAAATATTGAGAAATAATTTCCCTTGATAAACGTCTGAATTGTTATGATTTTCTTCTAGCTAGTATCTTCTAGTGATCACCTTCCTATATTTCTTTGCCTATGATAAATTTTCCTCGGGTGTATGTGACTGTGCCTCAGTTGACTTACTCCAAATCTCACTCTTATGGTTACAAGTACAAAACATATTTCCTAATGACCTCGGATCAGTCTTCGTCTGCACTTCGAGTTATGGTCCTTTGTCTGACTTCTCATCCTCACGAATATCTTGAACTTTCATCTGTTAAGTGTCAAAAAACTTATTCTATCCATCTTCAGGTTTCAGAGTTTCTCGGGGCAAAAAATCACCATCAACAAAGGTTTTTTTTTTTGTTTGTAAGGATTATAATTCTAATAATACCTACGTTTCAAACGGTTTCCAGGTGTGAATTATTAAACACCGCCTCAATGATTATTTATAGCCCTTGAGTTCCTGGAATTCTTAATTATCATAACTAGACCCGGTCGGCGGTTCGGCTCGGTTCCGAACCATAATCGAACCGAACAATTACCGATTCCACGTGTGTGGAACCGAAACCGAACCAGTTGAACCGAAACCGAACGGTTAGGTTCTGGTTCTAGTTCCATTAGATTTTTTTTGACTTTATTGAAAATAAAAATTGAGTTTAATAAAATAAAATAATTTAAAATTATGAATTTGAATTTATATAATAAACTTACATTACATAATTACATTAAATTACAAATAAAATTCTTATCTAAAAAAATTAAATTAAAGAGTTTGAACTTAAATTTTTAAAAACTTAAGTTGCCTACGTATCCTCAAGGGGTGAGAGGAATCAAAGCTCACGTAGTTTCATTACATTTTAAAGATATTTCCCTCATTGTAATTTTATAATTATTTAAATATTTAATTATCAATCATCATACATGCATGTTGATCCTTCAGCTCCAGTTCCGCTTGCATTTGCAGATGCATTATTGAACAAGTCTTCAAATTCATCAGGGGCATCTTATTGTTGCCTCAGATCAGCTCAGGTCCAATCATCCACACATTCTGTTGCTTCTAGAGTGCTTGGATGTAATGAAAACCGTCTGACTTCCAATATATTGCCTCTGATGCTAAAGGCTTGCTCAACCGCAACGGTGGAAATAGGAGCTGCCAATATCTCTTAAGAAATAATTGATAATACAAGATATACATTTTGATGTCGGTTCCACCATTCAAGGATTTGAAAATTTTTACTAACTAAACATTCAGTTGAAAACTCAAAATTTGTAGATAAATAATTATCTAATGCTGGGTTATTATTCGTGTTATCCCTATGTTTTTTATTTCGTTGTAATAACCAACGATCACATACGCTAAGTCTATATTGCATTACGGTCATTTCGCTACTACTAGATTGTCCTATCGATTGCAAGTTATATCTTCTAACATAATCATTAAATAACTCTATTAAATCAATTTTTATTTTAGCTATTATTCTTGTAATATCAACTTCATATGATATTCCTAAATATCCATAGTAAGTGGATAAAACACTATTCAAACCTTCTAATTTAAATCTAGGATAAAAAAAGTAGCAATAAGATAAAGTAAATGAATGTCTTCAACCATTTTCGTTTCATAACATTAATAGCTTCAAACAAAACAATATCATTAGGATCACCACTATCAACATGCTCATCGAGAGTTCTAACAATATTCAAACTTTCAAGAATAAATAAATATGCTATAGAATAATAAACTCCGCTAAAAATTTATGTAGCATCATTAAACACTTTTAAAATCTCTAAAAAAATTTCACAAACTTCCCATTGACTAGAAAAAGTGTGATATGGTGAACATTTTGAGGAAAAAAACTACATAATGCATCTTTGTATTGTAAAGGTTGACATAAAAGAAAATAAGTTGAATTCCAACGTGTTGGAACATCTCGTGAAAATTTTATCGGTTTAATACCATTAAATTTACAAAACTTGGCCCATTCTCTCCTAACTTGAGAATATAACCAAATACAATTAAGTGTTTTTTTAATAGGCTCAATGAAAGATGATAATTTTCCAAACCATCTTGAACACATAAATTAAAGACATGACATGTGCAACGAACATGAAAAAAATGACCCCCTAAATTTGGTTCGCATATGTCTATTAAATCATTGATTGATGCAGTATTTGCAGATACATTATCAAATCCAACTGTTAAAACTTTACCTAATAAACCATATTCATCAAAAATTACTTTAATCATTCTATAAATATTTTGTGCAGTATGTTGTTCATCAAAAACTCTAAATGCAATAAGTCATTTTTGCATGTTTCATGATGAATCAATCCAATAAAAAGTCACACTCATGTATGAGTGTGTTCGCCAATGGTCACTCCAAATATCAGAACAAATAGATATATGTCCTTTAATATCTCTAAATGTTTCATTTAAAATAATTTTATCATCTTTGTATAATTTAAAATTTTGACGTTTTGTTGTATTTCTAGTCATTCTACATGCAGCAGGATATAAAGCATTTTGAACGTAATTCGTAAAAGTAATTTTTTTCACCAAAACTTAAAGAAAGATGTGTCATACAAGTTAATTTAGCAAATTCTTCTCTATTTTTAGCATCATAATATTTAGATAAATCTAAAGCACTCGTACCTCTACTAGATGATGCGTACCTGGCCATTTGAGTTTGCATCGTATCAAGTCCAAGTTCAACTGGATAATGTCTTTCCAGGTGCTTGATCATATTTCCGTATCCACCAGAAAAATTATAAGAAACCCCACAATGGTTGCATACTGCTCTTAAACCTTCATCAGTATCGTCTAAATAAAAATGAATTTTGAAAACATCCAAGGAACGAGACTTAACTTCTCTTCTCCGTGAACCGATACTAGAGCCGCTCTCTTGGATTGGCACATTTGACATTGTGTTCTCAGATGAGCTTGTCATTAGAGAATTAAGAATGATAAATTGTAACTTGTAAATAATGAAAAATCACTCATATTTATACATTTTTAGAATATTTTTGTGATACATAAATTGCCCCTAAAATTAATCGTTTTATTACCATTATTAGGATTAATTTGGGAAATCCCCAATTTTTTTTTTGGAAGTTGGGGAAGGGAGCAACGGCTACTAGCCGTTGGGCTGGGCCCCAGCCGTTGGGGGGAACGTTGGAACCCTAGGGTTCCAGGTTCCATCCGATTTTAACCGGAACCGGAACCGTCCGGTTCCAACCGGTTCAGTTTCGGTTCCGAACCGGAACCTTGGCCAGGTCTAGTCATAACAACCAACTCATATTCCGAGAGAGAGATTCGGGGTTATATAGATAGACAACTTGAATCCATGTGCTTATGATGGAGCCTTTTTTGTGCGGCTTGCATTTTTATTATAATATAATTTTTATTTAATAAATTTATTAATTTAATTTTATAATTTTAATATAAAACCGTGATGTGGCGAATGAGAAAACTTAAAATGTTTAATTTATATATATATATAATAAAATTAATTAATATTTTACAAGTAAAATTCATCCAATTGAGTAAACATAACATTACTTCTTTTTTAGATATTTTTATTGACAAGTCCCATCAACCACCACTCAGTGCAAACCTAATGTCAATTTCTACTGTTAGCAAATCTCTGATTCTGCAAACTTGATATCCTTACTGCTGCATTTCTTATCTTTCTTTTTTAATATTAAAAAATTATAATATATGTTCATTGAAACTTTAAAACTAAACAACTTGAGTTTGATGTTGAAAAAATAATTTCAAATCAGGCGTTGATAACAATTAATCTTGTCAAATAATTGTTGAATTTAGATAACTATTGACTCGAGTTGAATGGGTGTGCTAGGCGTGTGGAAAAAAATAATAATAATAATTGTCATTTACAGTAAATTACAAGGTGAATATTTTATTAAAATATTTTTTGAGTCTAAATAGCGGTATCCTACAATAAAATGTAATTATTTTTCCTACCCTTTTCGAAAAGACGTCTATTGTGAAAATAATATATAGATCTCGAGCGAGGCCAACAATTTCTTAAGACTTGGGTACAAAAATGCCATACATTGCCAGAAACACAACAAATACATACAAATTTCAATTTCCTGTCATAAAAGGCTAAAAGAAATATGCACATTAGTGCTTGCTTTGCACAAAACCAATGAGATTTTATAATACAAAGCTCTTCTCATAATTGGGGGGTGAAAAAAAAAAGTTAATAAACAAAAAAATGACATAACCAATGAAAGCGAAAAATGAGGGATTCAGGAGAGCTACAGTACAATGTGTTCCGGATCCCTCACAATTTCAATTATAAGTGTTGGATTTACATCTAGACGCTCAGAATTTTAATACAAAGTCTTCCTGCTCTCTCCGTCAGTCAATCACATCAATTATTACCAAATAGTAAATTAAACAAAACAAAAAAAAAATTGAAAAAAATTTATATTAGTATAAGATCAGATGGACCCGATTCGTTAAGTGAAATAAAACTTCGTGAACTGGAGATTTTCAATGAACATTCATCAGCCTAGTTCATAAAAAAGAATGAACTTTATTTTAGTTTGCTGATTTTTCAATTATATTAGAATAGCGAGTCATCCCTACCATCTAAAGCAAAAGATAAATCCTTGTAGAAATTAAGTGATTAAATCTATCAAGAGTCCAAATATTTGCAAGTTCCTTGGCGTTATATAATACGGGGAATCAAACAATATGATACAAAAACACATACATGACAAGTTGTTATCCACTTGTAGAATGCGACCCTTTTCCGCCAAGTGTCTGAATTATAGCTTCCAAAAGTTTAATTTCCTTGTCACGCTCGGAGATCTCTTCTTGCTTTGCACGTAACTCTTCCATGTGCAGTTCAAAAACTTCTGCAGCCAAAAACAAAATTGGTTTTATCAATTGTTTGCGAAAGGCTAGTATGTGAAAGTTCAGTGCCTGTACTTGTAGACATGAGAGCCTGTGGCCACCATTAGATTAAATGACCAGTGGTATATTTTCTGCACTCTTCTACAAAGCATTTTGAAAAATCATTGTCCAGAAAGTAGCCATAAGGAAAAATAGTAAGCAGCTTCATTCATGATTTCCCAGATTTTATCCAATAACATAATTTCCTTTTCCATAAAGGCCAAGTTTGGGGAAGGATATATCATAAATCCCATGGTGTGCATTAAGTTATAAAGAGGGCACAAGCCAGGCTCCTAAGACCTAGAATTCTGGGACAAATAGGGAAACTGAGATATGGAAGACGATGATGAGATATGAAAGTTTATTTGATTTAAGAAGCTTTATTGAAATAATTTAACTTAGGAAGTTTTTATTTTATTATTGAAAGTTGTTTTATTCATAGGATTTATTCAGAAAATGATTAGCGTTTAGGCACTATAAATAGTGATATTGCTTTTATTTTTCAACAGAAAATGAATTAAAGAAATAATATTATTGTTCCGTGCAAACAGCCTGTGTGGCTATTTTCCTTTCCCTTCCCCTGGTTTTCTCATCTTTCTCTCTTCTCTTGGCTTGTTTTTCCTCTCAATCTTCTCTTATTTCTAGTTCGTCTTTGTTCCGCATCAAGTTGGTATGAGAACCTAATCCTTAAAGTTTTCCTTTTTTTTTTTCCGAAAAAAGATAGGAAAAAAATCCCAAAAGATTAAAACCGTAGCCGCAACAATCTATAAGCACTGTTCAAACTCGTTCACTGTAGAGACTTAGTTACGATAGAATTTCGACACTATAGCAACTCCGTTATTGTAGCGACTCAGTCACTGTTCATCGACTTGTTATTTTCTGAATTATGGCATATTATTCTTCCAAAAGCATTATCTATGAAGTGCCATACTTTGATGGTTCGTGGTGTTAGAATTAGAAAAATATCTATAAGATTACTAGAGTTATGGCAATAATATCTAAAATTTTATTATGTAATTATGAGTAGAATTATGTAATTAAAGGTAGATTAATTTCATTTTCTAATGTAGTCTAATAGCTATATAAAGCCTATTCCTGTACAGTTTTATTTATTCAATAATAAGAGGATTCTCTCTACTTTTACATGGTATTAGAGACAAATCGATCCTAAAGTTTTCTTGTTTCCTTTTTGGTGGGAGTTAGCAGGCCGCTTCAAACGCCGCTACCACCAACACCCTAGATTTCGCCTCTGTCATATCTCGTCGTTGATTTGAAAATCCGGCACCACCATCGTGCATAGAGGCCGCCGATCTACCCACCCCTCAGAACCGCACTGCCAAAGGAGCCCCCACCCATAGCCGAAACGTCCTAAACTCACAATCCCTAGATTTTGCTGTTGCCGTGTTTCTGATCGCCATTTCAAAAATCCGGCACCACCACCATGACAAACGAAGCCAATCTACCCGCCCTCCAAACCACATTGCCACAGCCTCCGCATGTGTGACCCACGCGCCACCACTTTCTGTCGTCCGATTTTCGGCCTTCCAGATCCATTCCCCTATATTTTTTGGAGCTCTTTTCCGCCATGGCAGGCCCTGAAAGTGATACTTTTTAGATTCCTGGAAAATTGTTGTTATATAAACGTCTAGTATTACCTTCACACCCCGAATGGACTGACTTTCATGCGAGAGTTCCATGATAACCATCATGTGGGCCCTCTGGAGCCTTCCGAACTTATAGAAGATTGGCCGATAATGTATACAGGAGAGGGATGAAAAAAGATATTTATCATTATGTTGCTGAGTGCGAAACTTGTCAGAGGTAGAAATATCAAGCCAAATATCCTGCGGGCTGTTGCACCCGCTGCCAATTCCAGATGTTACTTGGGAAGATATTGCAATGGACTTATCATGGGTTTGCCTAAGTCGGGAGGTTATGATGTGATCATGGTAGTAGTGGATCCACTCTCCAAATATGGGCACTTTTTGCTACTAAGGCATCCATATACTACTTGCCAATAAGGTGGTGGCAGAATTATTCACTAAGGAAATGGTGGCAGAATTATTCACAAGTGGTCAGATTGGATGGTATTCCGAGGCCAATAGTTAGTGGTCGAGACCCTTTGTTTTTTAGCCATTTCTGATCAGAATTATTTAGGTTACAAGGCACAACATTCAAGATGAGTTCGACATATCATCCACAAACCAATGAGTAAACCGAAGTTCTCAACAGATGCTTGGAAACCTATCTCAGATGCTTTGTGTCGAAACAACCTAATCATTGGTTTAGATGGGTACATTAGGCAGAGTATTTGTACAACACTAATTTTCAAGCATCCACGGGGAAGTCGACGTCTGAGATATTATATGGGAGACCTCCAACAGTGCTTAGCAAGTACGTGAGGGGCGAATCGTTGGTTGAGGTGGTGGCGCAAAAATTAGAAGAAAGAGATTAAGTAAATCGGCACTGAAGTTCAATTTACATTGTGCTCAAGATCGAATGAAAACGGCAATGAATGCTCATAGGAAAGACATTTCTTTTGTGGAAGGAGATTAGGTGTGTTTAAAGTTACAAACCCACAGGCAGCACTTGGTGTCCAGGTGAGTTAATACCAAGTTGGCAGCGAGATTTTACGGACCATTTAAAATTCAACAGAAAGTGAGAGCAGTGGCTTATAAGTTGGAACTTCTTCAAGGTTCTCGGATTCACCCAACGTTTCATGGGTCTCAACTAAAGAAGGCCTTGGGGACACGCTAGGTACAATTAGAATTGCCAAGGGAAATGGAGGAAGAGAGTCATGATATAACAGAACCTGAGTTAGCTCTATCCCAATGTACTATGCAAGAGAGAGGTCGCAAGTCCATCAATGGTTGAACAAATGGAGGAACAAGTCATTGGAATAAGCTACTTGGGAAGATAGTAAAATCATCAGTCAACAATTTCCGGGTTATGGACTTGGGTACAAGTCCTTCCTTTCGGAGGGAAGCAATGTCCAGTTACTTTCAAATGGCCCAGTTGAGGACGTGGGGAGCATACAAGAAGTTCCAGCCCAAATGCACAAGCCACCGGTTCAGCAAGTATTAAGTGAGGAGGAGAAAAAGGGAAATTGAGGAAGAGAACGACACTCATTAGCTGAATAGATGCTGACGTGTTAGTTAGTTAGGGGTGATGATGAGAGCAGGAGTGAGAGGTGCTTATATATATGAATTAGTTATGTTATGAGGGGTAGCTTTTCGGATCTTTCTGGGGGAAGAATATTTAGGTTGTTAAGGGAAATCTCAGCATGAGCTAGATGTCCTGAGGGCCTGATGGTTTCTTGATATTGTAATGGTTGATCATAGTGAACTCTCGAATCCATTTCAATTTATATTTTCTTTGATATTGTGATTTGTGAGTTGCTTATTATTGTTTTATATCCAATTTACACAACTGTTCCATCAGTATTAGAATAGACTAATTGAAAAGGGCATTTATACATTGACTATTAAATAAAAACAATGAAAAAGAATAGACTAATTGAAAAGGGCATTTATACATTAAGTGTTAGAATTAGGAATATAATAATTAGAATGATTGCTAGAATAATTAGTATTTGTGTGTGATATTTACCTTCATAATTTGTTGTATTCTCAAGGCTATATAAAGCCATCTCTAGTAAATACTTTCTTAAACAAATATATAGAGTATTCTACTCTACTTCTCTACATGGTATCAATAGGTTGATCCTAGTGCTTCTTTTCCCTGTTTCCGGAAACACAGTCGCCATTACCGCCGTCGTCATTGTTCCGGCGTGTCCGGCGACACCTCTGACGTCCTCCGACTCTTTGATAACCGGTTGTCTCAATTCAGTCGTCGGTTTCTTCCCTTGGAGTGCCCCTATCCCTAATTTTTCCCAAAATACCCTTGAAACCCTAGATTTCCCACCACCACTTTCCGCAATTATTTTACCCAAACTGCCACCACCATCACACTCAGACCCCGTCGATCTACCCTCGCCGTGAACCGCGCCGCTGTCTTCAACCCCACGCGCCGTCGCGCGCCAATTTTCCCTCTGCGCGTGTGTCCCACGCGCCTCCATCTTGCCTCCTCGTGCCAGTTTTCCCTCTAGTTTTCAGAGATACTTCCTATGGCTACCGCATCTGAAGGCGACACTCATCCCCGAGCTCAAATCTTGCCTAAATCAGGTGCCTCAGTTCATATTCTTTCTGGTTCTCATGTTATTACATCTGAAAAGTTAATTGGCTCTTTAAATTGTCTCTTGGTCGGCATCAGTTGAATTATGGTTTATGGGGTAAGGGTAAGAAGACCACTTGACCTCCAGTTGGGATGATAAGCTATACCGGATGACGAGCGCAAATCTTGGAAAAAGATTGATGCTCAATTATGTAATCTCTTATGACAGTCCATTGAACCAAAACTTATGTCAGGTTTCGGATCTATAAGACTTGCCACAAGTTATAGAGTAAGGCTCAAGCTTTGTATACTAACAATATCCAGAGATTTTATAATGTTGTGTCCAATATGTTTCACCTGCATCAGCGTGATATGGTTGTCTGACTATATTGGTCGAATTGAATCATTGCGAGAGAAGTTCAATTCTATCTTGTCAATTACTACTACTATTGCTGAACAGGAACGCCAACGAGAATAGTTCTTTATGGGGTTGACTTTGCTAGAGATACGATCTGAGCTTCAGTCCGTTCGTGATCAGATATTGGCCAGTGCTACTATCCCCTCTGTAAAATGTTTTTGCTCGACTCCGAGTCTCCTCTGCCGTCATTGACTCTGGGTCCCCATTCGCAGAGACTTCCATCTTAGCAGCACAGGACAGTTCCAAGGGCGGTCGGGGTCCCAACCAAGGTGCGCGTCCAAAATGCACTTGCTGTCATAAGCTAGGTCACCTCCGAGAGCGTTGTTATCAGCTTCATGGCAAACCACCCCGTCCCCCTACTGCTAAGGTTGCTCAAGTTGACAGCCCTGCATCCCTTGACTCTTTCGAGCAACCATCTCAGCATGCCACTTTATCTGGCTCGACTTATGCAGCTTTCCTTCATTATCAGACCTCTAAGCAATCATCCTCCGCCTCCGTTGGTTACCCTTACTAATGGTTCTAAAACAGTTGCTTAAGGCATAAGGCAAACTTCTCTTATTTCTTCCTTACCTTTGAAATCTGTTCTTTATGTATTGGGATGTCCTTTTAATCTTATCTCTATATGGTTACCCTTGCTAATGGTTCTAAAACAGTTGTTAAAGGCATAGGGCAAACTTCTCTTATTCCTTCCTTACCTTTGAAATCTGTTCTTTATGTACTGGATATCCTTTTAATCTTATCTCTATTAGTAAACTTGCCCATGATCTTAATTGTTCTGTCATCTTTCTTATTAATTATGTTGTTGTGCATGACCAAAGTACGGGCCGGATGATTGGTACAGGACGTGAGTCACAAGGCCTCTATCATCTTTCGCGGTCGCTCTCTTCTGTTGCTTGCGCTTATTCTGATTCTGCCACAGTCATCCATTGTCGTTTGGGTCACCCCAATCTGTGCCAATTTGTGCAATTGAATGGGTAGTTAATGTCTGTGTGTTTGGAAGAAATGTTGACGTTAGGGTTCCATCAACGTCCAAATAAGGACACTAGTCTGTTTAAACTATTTTTATTCCTGTGCCACATCGTCGTTTGTCAATACGTTGTTATAAAATATAAAACTCCAAATCCAAACCTAGTAAGTATCAATTAGTGGTTTTGCTTCGTAAACTGAAAAATCTAGTAGTTTGACATGTATCGGTCTCAGTTTGTTAAGTTAACAAGTATGAGTGCTCTTGCAAAGTGTGAGTCTTTCATTAGGTGGTCAAAAGTTTTGGTTGACTTTTGATTTATCCATTGATTTTTGTTCTTACCTTTTGTTTTCCAATTTACAGATCAATAAATGCTGATTACTTTGGTAAAGTGGACTCATTAAGACGGTTAAGAGTGCTTCAAAAATTAAAATTAAAATGAATTCACAAACCTAACATTAATTGAATTTACAAACTTGTCATTAATATTTAAATGATGTACTAAGCAGTGTTCTAAAGTGCACCGCCTAGGCGGCACGTTTATGCTCGACGGCCCTAGGCCGCCGCGCCTGGCCCCAAATCGTTGGGGCTAGGCGGTCGCAAGAATGGGCGTCTTTTTCTGCCCATTCCAGTGAATTTTCGCCTCCAAATTGACCGTTGATCGACAGTCAATGGTCGTTTACGGCCTCAGATTTCAAAATTAACAGTGAATCTAACCATTTCCATGCTTAATTCCATCCTAATTACACAAATTTTCGTAAATCCCCAAATTTTTAAAAACCCAATTTCTTCAATTGTTCTTGTTTTTCATCAAATTGAACCTTTAGAAAGCTTAACCATCACTCAAATAATATTTTCCTAACATAAATTTGTCCAAATTCCACCAAATCTTAACCCTAATTTTAAAAATCCCTAATTTCCAAGGAATTTCCTAGGCTTCGCTAGGCGCTGCGCCTAGTACGTTTTAGAACCTTGGTACTAAGCATGTGTAGAAAGTGAAATTGGGCTATATTGAAATGCTTAAGGTGTGAAATTAGGATTATATTCACATACGGTGCCAATCAAATCTAAGATATTTGAACCAACAATTTGTTGTATATTATATAAAAAAAAAATAACAATCATTGATAAAAGTTATTAGCATGATATAAAATTTTGAAGTTTGAATTCCATTCATATCAAGATTGGCAAGAATTAACAAATCACTCTTTATCATGAATTTGAATACATAATTAGGAACAAATTATACTTTAAAAATCAAGTTTAGGAATAACAATATCTATTTTACTTTAAAATGTTTATTTTTTAGGCTACTAAACTTATGACAAAATAATAATCTGGCATTGCAAAATTTGAAATATTACATGTTACTACTAAAGTCATACAAAATCTAACATTTTACTACTTTTCTATTAGTTGACCGTCAGTTGACTTAACTGACCTCGATGTTAAAATGCAATAGTCAACTAAGGGTCGACTAAGATTTTGATAGAAAAATAGTAAAATATTAGTTTGCACTAAGTTTAGTAGTATAATGTCAATGTAATATTTCAAAATTCGCAATACTCAATTGTCATTTTACCCTAAATTTAGTAGTAAAATGTAAATAACCCTATTTTTTTATTTTTCAAACATTATCTAGTTGAATTTGCATGATTTGGATCTTTCATTCTATTGGATAATATTAAAAATTAATTGCCACCGAGGAACTTCCTAATCCTTAGCTAATCCCGACTAATGTGTAGCGAGTTTTAGAACATTGATATATTTGATTGAAATTAAAACCATATTTCTCCAATGTTTGTTATCCAAACATGTGACACAAGTAAAAATCCTAGTGCAGTTTCTTTCAAAGAATTTTATACTTATTTCTATTTTACAAAATGAAAAAACGCTCATGAATGCAGAATGCACTTACTTGTCGTATTTTCAAGCTCTTTTGTGATCTCTTGTGCACGTAATTCAGCAGCTTTTTGTGCTGCCTCAGCTTGTCGTTTTTCTGAACGAGAATGAGCAGCGGCTGTTATGGCGGCATCTAGCTCTCTTTCTAGAGTCTCTACTCTTTGTTCAAGAACCTATATGCAAAATAGATAGAAATAAGTCTACTGGTACTTCATGGAAAGTATCGTCACATGCTAGCAGGCAAAAATATTAGGAAGGTAATTCAGACTATAAGATAAGGTTTACATATGGTTTCTATTCTAAAAACCATTTTAATGTTCTCAAAGATGAGAAAACAAAAGGTTCATACATGTGTGAACAAAAACAAGAAGTAAAAGCTCTCAAAAATATCTTCTTGTTTTCACTAATTTTCAATCCTTTTTAAAAATTGAATTCAACATATAAAACTCGTCAATGCTTCCCACATACAAATTGCTAAATTTAAATAGCAAATCAAAGATATATATGCTACCATTCCAAACATTGCTAGTATATGTTAATTTATTTCATTCAATTGTCCAAGATGCTCAATTCTCTCATATAACCCAATTAGCAAACAATTTGCAAATAAAGAACATCTTACGATCCATATAATACAAATTAGCTTGCTGCTAGAAAGAACTTCTAACAATCTGCCTTCTTCTCTGCAGCACCATAGAAATGTGACAAGGGCTATTCACTCTACTTAATGACATAACGGGTAACATACATATTGTTTTCAATATGAGTGTGACTACTACCTTGTTGTTCTCAAGACATAAAGAAGAAATGGTTTCAATTTATCCGTCTTCCTCATTATAGTTTACGTTATCTACAACCCATTGACATACTCTATTCTATACAGTTCTATCATTTTCTCTTGTCGTTGACATGGTTCTAAAAATGCTAGGCACTAGGTGTACGGTAGGGGAACACCTAGACCTTCTAGGCGGCGCTTGGACGAACAAGCTAAGCGACGCTAAGCGATTTTATTTTTTATTCAAAAGATTTCGATTTAAGGTTAGCACTTGACAAATTGAAGTCAATTAAATAATTAAAGAACTATTTCCTTAATTACAAGCTACAATCAATATGTTATCAACTAAGATCTCCCTATACAAGGAAACTATGTACAACCAATCAATATTCTATCAATCAAGTTATCCTAAACAAGGAAACTATATATAACCAATCAATACGCTATCAATCAATAACTCCCTAAACAAAGAAACTAAAAAAAAAAAAAAAAAAAAACCCTTCCCTTAATCATAGCTACACTATAGGGAAAGAATATACTATTCAACAAGATATTTTGACAAGATTCAGAGTTAGGGTTTGAAGATTCTGGCCATTGTAGAAGGCAGCTCTGACTGCTGTTGCCGGTGCATGCAGCTCTCACGATGCTGCCTTTCCGACGAACGCGCTACTCCACCATGATCAGAAATGACAGGCCAACATATCCCATTCGTCCACATGCCAATCAGAGCCACAGTTTGCAATAGATCTGTATTTCCAAGTGGCCGCCACCTAGTGGTTAGGCCTCTTCTAAGTGGCCTCCTAGGCTGTTTTTTAGAACAGTGGTCGTTGACTATTAGTGTTATTAAAGGCGCACTAAAGCACAAATGGTCCTAGGGCTAGGCACGCGCTTGATGAAGGTGAGGCGCAAATTGCATAAATAAAAAGTATCTAGTCAACTAAAACAAAGAGAAATCAATAAAAATATATCAAAAACAATTACAATAATTTAAATACCAATAATATAACTTAATATGTTTGTCGAAATTTGACAACTATGCTTGGATCCTCTATAGACTTAATTCAACGTTCATTCTGTGGCAGTAATTAATTCTTCTATTTTATCATTCTATGAATCTATTTAGGGAGTTTCATAGTTCATTTGAAGAGTGCATAGTCCAAATGAACACGATTCTCTTTCTTCCATATGATACCTGAAGCAAATAACAAATATTGACTGAAACGTCTTCACCTGTTTGTAAATCAAACAACTGATGATGAATTATTACGATATTGTGCCAATTCCAAGACATCTAAACACTACCCAGCAACATTTTGTCTTTTCTTTTTCTGGTCTGATAAGACATAAAAGTACCAACCAAAATTAACATACAATAGATTTCAAATTAGAAATTTTTTCTATAATAGAATGAAGAATTGCAAGATCAGATCAGACCGATTTACAGCAGTGGAAGTTGATAAAGAAAAACATAGATCAGCAATTGAATGAAAATAGAGAAGAAAGACAAACTTTGATGGTTCTAGATTGTTCAGAGCTAAGAGAGGCTTTGGCGAAGGTATCTTCATCGACAAAGACAGCTTTCTTGAGCAGTAGTTTTTGGAGAGATTCCAAATTTGAAGACATCTCCGTTAGATTTGCGATGGCGCCTCTCCATCTCTCCTCGCTTCCTTTCATCTTCTGCTTCTCCTTCTCTCTCTCCTGCTCCATTTTTATTCCCCCCCTCTTTCAACGAAACAGATTTCATTTCATTTTTTATATATATTAAAATATCATTGGGCTGTTACTGTTAACCCCTCCTCATTCTTTCTTCGTTGGGCTTCTTTACAATGTAAGTTTGTCAAACGGTAACATCCAAGACTGGTCTTTTTTTTTTCTTTTTTTTCTTTTTTTTTTTTTGTTTTGTTTTTTGTTTTTAAATTATTCATATTCCATCATTATTAGCTCTCCTATATGAAGAAAATAAAAATTGATTACACTAGAATATAAAAATTTTAAAATTAATGAAGCCAATAATGAGGGCTTATAATGAAAAATCTAAATTCACATATAATATAATAAAAAATTTATTGATTTCCTAAGCCCGGGATCACATTGATATGGCATGATTTTATGGCTTAGCATGCATTCTATAAAATAAGATTGCAGGAATCATACCTAAAACCTCCAAGACTCAAAAAATAAGCAATCATGTTTGTTTTCTTTAAGCTATTATGTTAATGACGTCCCAAAGCTCTTTCTTCATGTCTGAGTAAAGCCACTCAAGTATTCAGCCTCTAGTGATAATCCACATGAGTAGTGGATCAAGGTCTGTAATCCATATATGATGCATGCTGCTCCTCTAGTCTGCTTATCACATTCGCCCATCATGTTTTGGCTTAGGCCTGCCATTGCCTCCTTAATCTTCATTACTCTCTTTCTTGAAGTAAGCCCAACCGAAACATGTAATGGACCACTCCTTCTGACTTTATCTCCTCCCTCCTTAAATCCTTCTTGTGTTGTTCGGATCACATTATTCCCTCCCTCCTTGAAAGAATATGTCCTCAAATCAACACTTGCATCAAAAGGAAATAAGTCAGAAATATTAACCGTGGCAAACATATAATACTCACGTGGAAGATCCAACTTGTATGCATTGTCAATAATCCTCTCCAAAACTTGAAAATGATCATCTCCCCCGCAAATCTCTCCTTACACATGTATAGCCAAACCCAATCACCAAGCTCAAATACCTCACGTTTCCTTCCTTAATTAGAATGAAAAACATACTGGTCATTCTTTTGTATAAGCTCTTGTACTTTCTCATGAATCTACTTCCCCAACTCAGTTTTTTGTTTACCATCTAAACCACCTCGCTCATCAAAAGATAAATGTAACAAATCTAATAAGGTTAGTGGCTAAAAACCGTAAACAATCCCAAAACAGTGAATAAGATGTATAAGAATGAATTCATTGATTATAAGCAAACTCAATAAAAGGAAAACACACCTCTCAAGTCTTCAAATTCTTAGTTACAATAGTACATAATAATTGAGTGAAGTCCTATTAACCACCTATATATGTCCATCAGACTAGGATGACATGTTCTTTAATACAAAAGTTTGGTTCCTAATTTACCCCACAAAACTTTCCAAAAGTAAATAAGGAACTTGACATCTCTGTCATACACTATAATCATAGGAATCCCATGGAGCCGTACTATCTCTCTAAAGAACAACTCAACAATGATAGTTGCATATTCTTATAACATGCAATATAGTCTCCTAATTAAATTAGGAAGCACTAATTTATCTCCTAATCTTATTAGGATTCATAGTTTTCCTAATCAAATTAAAATTCACAAAGTAGTTTCCTAATCAAATTAGGATTTACTAACGTAGTTTCCTAATCAAATTAGAATTTACAAGAGAGTTTCCCAATATAATTAGGATTTAGGGTTTTTATTTTTTATCAATATAAATAATAATTCAAAATTATTATTTACTAAATTTGAATAAACTTATTTATTCAATTTATTCTAGAGCATTTAATTGAACAATCCAATTGATTATATCGATGGAAGCCGACATGGATCAGTATAAAATATATCTGCGGTGATACATTTTAGCTTTAGATTTTTAGTTGAATAACTTGAAGTTAATAATTTAGGATATTTGATTAAATAGTTTTAATCAATATCCCGACGTTATTGGAGCTCAGAGATGTGGGTCCATTTGGTTCTCGTGCTAACTCGATACACTATATGAAGTCATAAAATAATTGAAAAGTCCAATTATGATCTCAGATGCATAACTTTATATCATGATAAATTATTAATGCGATTAATAATTAATTCAAATCACATTTGAAAACTATATATTAAATAGTTCAATATAAAATTTTCAATGATAAGGCCAATTTTGTAATTGTTGTAAAAAAATTTCATGTATATAAAATTTAATGCCTTTGTCGTGAACAACAAAAAATAAGGAGTTGAATGGTAATTGAGTAATGTTGGGTATATATGTGGATCGCGGTTGTGGGAAGCTATGGTAAGCATAGGTGTGGTGAGTTCGACGGCGACGTGTGGAGGTAATGACCACATGAAAGCATGCCTTATGAAACAAACACTACAAGAAATTACAGTTTTAGGGACATAATTTAGAGACGGAATATTCCGTTTCAAAATTTAGCGATGGAATAGAGACGGAATGAAACGGATAATGAAATTAGGGACATAATTTAGCGACAAAAAAAATTTCATCTCTAAATTAGAGACAGATTACTATTCCGTCGCTAATTTCATTTAGAAACTGAATTTTTTTCGTCGCTAATTAGAAACGGAATCTCAATTACGTCGCTAATTAGAAATTGAATTTCAATTCGAAGCTAATTTCAAATTTTTATTTTTATTTTTATTGTTAATTAGAAACGGAATTGTTCCGTCGCTAATTAGAAATGGAATTAAAATTTCGTCGCTAATTAGAAACGGAATCTCAATTCCGTCTCTAATTAGAAACAGAATTTCAATTTCGTAGCTAATTTTAAATTTTTATTTTTATTATAATTTTTATTGTTAATTAGAAACGGAATTGTTCCGTCGCTAATTAGAAACATAATTAAAATTCGGTCGCTAATTAGCTAATTTTTATTTTTATTAAAAGCACTCGCAGAGTTTGTTTAATCGAAATCAAGGGTTAGGTTTTTTTTTTCCTTCTTAATAACAAGAATGAGTTCAGCAAAGGGCGGTAGGGGTAAGCCGAAAGCGTCGAAGTCGGTGTCGCGGTCTTCAAAGGCGGGGCTTCAGTTTCCAGTTGGTAGGATCGCTAGTTTTTTGAAAGCCGGAAAGTACGCCCAAGGCGTTGCGCCGGAGCTCCGGTTTACCTCTGCTGTGCTTGAATATCTCGCTGCTGAGGTTTGCTTACTCATTTTTTATTTTTTAAATTATGATATTGAAATTAGGGTTTGATTGCATGAAACAGATTAGGTTGTGTTTGTGTAATTTGGGAATTGGTTGTGCTTGTGTATCAGCCTGGTGCTATGTGAAACAACAGAGAACATGAAAAAATAAAAAGAAGAAGAATAAAGTGCTGGTGCCTGGTGTTGTTACCTGCTTTCTCTTCAATCATTTCCCACTATCCAGAAATGTTGGTCCCACATAGCATGAATTCCCTTTTTCATTTTGATTAAAGTTTTAAGGCTGATAAATGATGAGGATGTGTTAATTGTCTTCAACGAATCTCATAAAACTTTGAAGAAAATATGTGTTATGTGAACAAGCTAATAAGACTTGCAAATTCGAATAAACATCGGTTATATTCACTGAACTATATAATCTGATCGATGCCTTTAATATTAATGCTAATGCTAATTGAGTGTATGCCATAGGATATCTGATTTTGTCTAAATATTCTACAACTTTGCATTTCTCTCTTATATTGTGTTACTTCTTTTTACAGAACTACAATGCTAAAATATCAGATTTTGGCTTGAGAGTCACATGTTACAACCAGGGTTATAGGCACACATGGTTATGCTGCTCCATAATATGTTGCAACAGGTAATTTTATCTCGAATATATTTGGTACCGTTTTAAATGTTTGCATGCACCTTGAGAGAAGTATTAAATGTGGAGTTGCTGCTGAGAAGTATTAAACACAATTGTTTGTGCTTGTGTAATTTGGGAATTGGTTGTATTTCATATACAGGTGTTGGAGCTTGCTGGCAATGCAGCAAGGGATAACAAGAAGAATCGAATTGTACCTAGACACATTCAGCTTGCAGTGAGAAATGATGAGGAATTGAGCAAGCTTATGGGTGCAGTTACCATTGCCAATGGAGGTGTTTTGCCTGACATTCACCAGACTCTGCTTCCAAAGAAGATGGGCAAAGGAAATACTGATATTGGATCTGCTTCTCAAGAGTTTTAACGACGGAAATATCCGTCTCTAATTAGCGACGGAAATTCCGTCGCTATATAGAGACGAAATAAAATTTTAGCGACAGATGAAATATTTCCGTCGTCATTTTTTTTGCGACCAACGGAAATAGAGACGGAATTTTTCCGTCGCTAATGGCAAATTAGCGACGGATTAGATACGGATTTTTCCGTCGCTATTTGGCAGTTTTCTTGTAGTGAAAGTTCTAATGTGGTCCGTAGTGAGCACATGACTACATGAAACATCATAGCTGTTTATTGCAAAAGATACTTCTCACAAAGTAAAATTGTGCAAGCCATTCTATGGACCCAAGAGTTGAAAGCCAATGAATGCCTTGGTTATTTTATGTGCTAATTAGATAAGTATAGGAAAAATAAGAGTCTGGTCAATGCATTAATTTTAAGTTGTATGTATGTTTTTATTTCAAATTATTTGAATAACATTTCATATAACTTAGGGTGACCACTCATGATTTATCATCTCATGACATAAGATGCATATTCACTTGATTTAGCCATAATAGTTATAAATTTTAAATAGTTTAAATTAAGAGTAAAAAACATGCATAAATTAATTAAAGTGTTTAATTATTTTAAAAGATTAAAATTTGGAAATTCTGAAATGGACGATAAATAGGAGACTGGTTATTTCTTTGGTATATAGGATGGAAAATCGGATGTAAATTTCATAGTTGATTCCGAATGGACATTAATGTGGTCTGCACTCGGGATATAATTCCACATACCGATGAAAAATAACATAAGTCGCTTATAGCTTAATTAAATAGTTTAGTTTTAAATTTCATAATCCCAAATTTTAATTTTTAAACTAAATAGTGAACTAAAATTTTAAAAGTGTTAAAATTGGATAGCTCGCTAAAGAATATTTAATTAAATTAGTTAATTTAGTTATTTTAGTTTAAAATAATATGATTTGTGAACAAAATTTTAAGCGTTAAAATTTGAAAGATCACGAATATTTCACTAGTATAAATTAGGCTATGCCTTTAATTGCCCATAATCTAAACAAGTAGATGCTAGTATAATAAAATATTAGATATTTTAAATTAGAAATCTTAAACTTTAAAATAGTGAGTGGGTGTAAACTTTAAAATAGTGTGGGTGTAACACCTCGGCTGTCATGACGTAATTACATATTTCCATATGCATTTACGAGACATATTCTAGTACTTAATTATAAATTATGAACATGTACATTACTCGTATGAATTATTTCGGGATCACTGGGTAACATTTTTTAGTTTCACGGTATAGTTAGATTTTATAGATTTACATATAAATTTTAGTAATTTGACTATAACTTGAGCTACAGACATCCGTTTTCAATGATTTTATACCAGTGGAAAGCTTAGACAATCATCTACAACTTTCATGTTGATTATTTTTTCGAATTTTGACCAGAACAAAGCCAAAAATTACGTTTCCTTGCCGGATGAATAGTAATTTCGTGAAAGGTCTAGAAAATGACGTGATTGATTTATATTATTATTTTAAATATAAAAATAAACCGCTTGGCTATACAAACACTACTATTCATCTTCTCTCTCCTCAACACTCACCGTTTATGTTTTCTTCCTTTGAAAGCTTAAAGAAGAAAAAATTTTGCTTGACAATTTTTAAAACCCCAATAGACCTTATATGGCCGAAATTAAGGAGAAGGAAGCAAGCTTGACTTGCATGATTTTAATGTGATGAAATCATCATATGTAATATTAAACCATGCATTAATGTGGGAATTATGAAATTTTCCAAACTTGGAAAAATTTAGGGATTGGCCGAGAGTTAAGGATGGAGGAAGGGCTTGATTTTTACTCATTTGGGCATGAAATTATGTCATGTGTATAATATGTTGACAAGGAAAGAAAATCGGGCTTGGCCGAATATTGGAAAGAGAATGCAAATTTGAATTGAATTATTCTAATTAAGTTATGCCTACTAGGTTAATTGTTTTGTAAAGCTTTGATTTGTAAGCTTTGTAATTCTTTTGTGAGTAATATAAAAGAAGATTTTTATCTCCAATCACCTCTATTATTGTGTGTTTAATCACAACAAGTGGTATCAGAGCTAATGTTACTCGGAGGGATCCCGAAACTCGGTAATAGAGGTTCGGTTCGGAAAGTCGGTTCCGACAAAAGTTGTCGAAAATCGATTTTGAGCATACCATCGGACTTTTCACGGCGAGACGAGCACGGTGGTATTTTTCGGCGATCGAACGGAGGTCCCAGTCATCCGCACGCGCCTTCCAGAGGAGTCTCCACACGCGCGCCCACTCGCGCCACTCGCTGCACGCGCCAACCGAGGTTGAAGACGACCACGTGTCGTCCAGTCAGCGCCCAGTCAGCGCCACGTCAGCAGACCCTGCACAGTCAGCAGACCACGTCAGCAGCACAGTCAGCAGTCCACGTGGCATCCAGTCAGCAGCCACGTCAGCCTGCCACGTCAGCTGTGCCTGGTAAATTTCAAATAGGTCCCTGAACTTTCTGGAAATTACAATTTAGCCCCTACACTTTCAGAAATTTTCAATTTAGTTCCTGAACTTTTTGGAAATTGCAATTTAGTCCCTGAACTTTTCCGTAATTGCACTTTGGCCCCTGAACTTTTGGCAATTGCACTTTGACCCCTGTAATTTCTGAAATTTGCAATTTGGTCCCTGTGTCAGATTTTGACAAACGAAGTGTCATTTCCACCGTTTTCGACTATTCCGGGCGCAACAATGAGGTTCGTTTTTTGAAATTCTGCCTAGAAGTTTTGTGATGGAAGGGGGCAACGGAAAAATGGTTCTGTTAACGAGTACCAACTATTTCACATGGAGAGGAAGGATGAAAGACATTCTGTATGTGAAGGACTATGATGGATCGGTGTTTCTGGAGCAGAAACCAGAAGGAATGACCGATGAAAAGTGGGCTAATCTTCACCAGAAAACATGCAGTACTATTCGTCAGTGGATCGACGACAGTATCGTGAACCATGTCAGTGAAGAGACAAATGCACGTGTTTTATGGAGAAAGCTGGAGGACCTTTTCCTAGCAAAGACTGGAAACAACAAGTTGTACTACATCAAAAAGATGATGGGTTTGAAATACCAGGAAGGTACAGCTGTGGCGGACCACATCAACGATTTCCTCGGAACAATGAAAGAATTGTCTGGATTGAGCATAGACTTCGGTGATGAGGTAAATGGCCTAATACTCCTTAATACGTTACCAGAATCATGGGAAACGTTCAGATCTACGGTGATCAATTCAGCCGCAGATGGGAAAGTCACTATGGAGATGGCAAAAACCAGGATCTTCGAGGAAGAAAAGAGGACGAGAATGCATGAGTCAGCATCAACCTCAACCTCAGAAGCTCTAGTGACGGAGAAGAACACCAGAAGGGGGAGGAGTAAAAGCCGAGGCCCAGGTAAATCAGACAAGAACCGGGGGAAATCAAGAACTAGAGATATTGAGTACTATCACTGCAAAAAGAAAGGCCATATGAAGCGGGATTGCTACAAACTGAAGAACGAGCAGTCCAGGAGAGATGGTGACTCTAATCAAGAAATAGTTGCTACTACCACCGAGAAGACCTCCAAAGACTTCTGCATAATATATGAAGAAGATGTTGTGAATCTTACCAGCCACGAGACCAGTTGGGTGATAGATAGTGGCGCCTCCATACACGCCACATCTCGCAGAGACTTCTTTTCATCTTACACACCAGGGGACTACGGTGCTGTAAGGATGTGGAATGACGGACAGTCCAAAGCCGTCGGTATTGGAGACATCTGCCTTGAAACAGACAACGGGACAAGGCTGGTGTTGAAGGGAGTCAAGCACATCCCTGATATCCGGTTAAACCTGATCTCTACAGGCAAGCTGGATGATGAAGGTTTCTGCAGCACCTTTAGTGACGGATGTTGGAAGCTCACTAAAGGATCAATGGTGGTGGCACGAGGTAAGAAAGATTCAACTCTGTATTTGATGCATGCTAAGCTTTCAAATAGTTGCATAAATACAGTCAACAGTAATGAGGCAGCCGAGCTATGGCATAAAAGGCTCGGTCACATGAGCCAAACATGGATGGAGATACTACGCAGGCGGAATGTTCTTCCGGAACTGAAGAACTCACACTTACAGAAGTGTGAACACTGCATGGCTAGAAAGTAGAACAGAGTATTCTTCCAGAGCTTCCCGCCTCAACGAAAACCGGAGGTACTAGATCTCATACATTCAGATGTATGCGGTCCGATGCAGACACGAACACTTGGTGGGTCACTGTATTTTGTGACATTCATTGATGATCATTCAAGGAAGATCTGGGCATACACCTTGAAGAGAAAAGATCAAGTGCTGGGAGTGTTCAAAGAGTTTCATGCTCTAGTGGAGAGAGAGACCGGCAAGAAACTGAAGTGCATCAGAACAGATAACAGTGGAGAATACAGAGGTCCGTTTGATCAGTACTGTAAGACGCAAGGAATCAGACATCAAACAACACCTCCGAAGACACCTCAGCTGAATGGCCTAGCTGAGAGGATGAACATAACCTTGTGCGAAAGGGTCAGAAGCTTGCTATCACAAGCCAAGCTGCCGAAGACATTTTGGGGGAGGCACTCATCACAGCAATACATGTTTTGAACATGTCCCCAGCGGTCGCACTGAAAGGTAATGTTCCTAACCAAGCCTGGACATGTAAAGAAGTGTCATACCAACACTTGCACGTCTTTGGGTGCAAAGCATTTGTACACATCCCAAAGGACGAGAGATCCAAGCTTGATGCAAAGACTCGACAATGTGTCTTTATTGGCTATGGTCAGGATGATTTCGGCTACAAACTGTATGATCATGTGGAGAAGAAGATCGTCAGGAGCCGAGATGTTGTCTTCGTCGAAGACCAGACCATAGAAGATATCAGGAAGGAGATGAAGACAATGCCCCAGCAATACAGAAATGTGAATCCAGAACCTCATACACCGGTTCCAGTACGAGTTGAAGATGAGGTTCCCAGACATGAGGGTACATGTGATGAAGCTCCCAGAGATGATGATCATGATCAACCACCAGTACCAGAAGCTACACCAACAGTTCCACAGAGAAGATCTGACAGAGAGAGGCGACCTTCAACCAAATACTATGCATATGAGTATGTGCTGCTTACTGACGGGGGAGAACCCGAGAGCTACAAGGAGGCTGTGGAAACGGAAGACAGAGAAAAGTGGGAGGAAGCCATGCAAGATGAGATGAAATCTTTGCATGACAATCACACTTTTGAGTTGGTGAAATTGCCAAGAGGCAAAAGGGCTTTGAGGAACAAATGGGTGTACAGAGTGAAGCAACATGAGTATACTTCACAACCCCGGTACAAAGCCAGACTAGTTGTCAATGGATTCAATCAGAGGAAAGGCATTGACTTCGATGAAATCTTCTCTCCAGTTGTGAAGATGTCATCCATCAGGGTAGTACTCAGCTTAGCAGCAAGCCTCGACCTGGAAGTTGAGCAGATGGATGTCAAGACCGCATTTCTTCACGGAGATCTGGAAGAAGAAATTTACATGGAGCAACCAGAAGGCTTCAGAGTCAGAGGAAAAGAGGACTTTGTGTGCAGACTCAGGAAAAGCCTCTATGGTTTGAAACAGGCACCGAGACAGTGGTACGTGAAGTTTGAGTCAGTTATGGGGGAGCATGGATACAAGAAGACTACTTCAGACCATTGTGTTTTCGTTCAGAAGTTTTCTGACGATGACTTTATCATCTTACTATTGTATGTAGATGATATGTTGATAGTTGGCCGGAATCAATCGAGGATTGATAATTTGAAGCAGCAACTGAGTAAGTCTTTTGAGATGAAAGACTTGTGGCCAGCTAAACAGATTCTTGGCATCATGATCGGTCGTGATCGGAAAGCCAGGAGGTTATACTTGTCACAGGAGGAGTACATCGAGAAAGTACTTCAGAGATTCAGATGGACAAGGCTAAAGCGGTTAGCACTCCTCTTGCTACCCACTTTAGATTGAGTACACAACAGAGTCCCTCTATTGAGACAGAGAAGGAGGAAATGAAACAGGTTCCATACACCTCAACAGTGGGAAGTCTTATGTATGCCATGGTGTGCACGAGGCCAGACTTAGCACACGTAGTTGGATTGGTCAGCCGGTTTATGTCAAACCCAGGACGGGAACACTGGAATGCTATCAAATGGATTATGCGGTATCTTCGAGGCATATCCAAAATGAGGATATGTTTTGGAAGCAGCGACAAACCAGTGTTGATAGGCTACACCGATTCAGATATGGCAGGAGATGTGGATACCCGAAAGTCTACTTCGGGGTATCTGATTACTCTCTCAGGAGGAGCTGTGGCATGGCAGTCGAGGTTGCAGAGGTGTGTTGCACTTTCTACAACAGAGGCAGAATTCATTGCAGTTACAGAAGCTTGCAAGGAATTGCTGTGGATGAAGACATTCATCCAGGAATTGGGTTTCAAACAGGAGAAGTACATTTTGTACTGCGATAGCCAGAGTGCTATCTATCTCGGTAAAAATTCTACATTTCACTCGAGGTCAAAACATATCGATGTGAGGTATCACAGGATACAGGACGTCCTGAGCTCAAAGTTGTTAGAACTCAGGAAAATTCACACCGACGACAACGGTGCCGATATGTTCACGAAGGTTTTACCGAAGGAGAAGCTTGAAATCTGTCGTGCCATAGCCGAGATGACAAAACTCTCCACATAGTCAGAGTGGGAAGATTCAGAGAACTACGATTGGCTTGATCCCAACTCAGGGTACGTAGGCAGTCATACAGATGCAGCCAGGGGAGGATCCTTTGGAGGATCCGGTTTGGGTGATTGATGGTCGGCTCAGATTTTGGAGCAAATCTTCACCGAGGGGGAGATTTGTTGGCTGCCAGCTGCGCCGAAAGCATGCAATTGCATGCAGGGCAGCTAATGAAAGTTGGCAAAACGTGTTTACACATTTTGCCAACCACCAAGGCGTGTGCACTGTAGCACACGCCTCTGATCAGTATAAAAAGAGCCCTAGAATCCATTGTTAGGAATCCCAGAAATCCGAAATTGAGTGAGAATAGAGAGTAAAGTGGTGTGAGAGTTTTTTTTTGTAAAGCTTTGATTTGTAAGCTTTGTAATTCTTTTGTGAGTAATATAAAAGAAGAGTTTTCTCTCCAATCACCTCTATTATTGTGTGTTTAATCACAACAAATTGCACATTTAGTGATAATAAAGTATGAATTAGTATTTAAAATGTAACTAAATCCATGATGACTACATGAATAAGGGGTGAATGTATGTTGTGTTTAGGTAAGTTTGATTTTATGCCTTGGTGGTGATATGAATATTTTCCTTTGAACTTTGAATGATGGATTATTGTTGTGTGGATCAATGTGACATATTATATAAATTTGTGTGTGTGGCTGAGAGCCCCTTTAATGGCAATGATGTTAGTGTTAAGTTTGAGGACATTATAAGACTAAGCAAATATGTTTGATATATTGATGATGATTATGAAAGATAAATAATTCAAGGACAATTGGAATATGAGTGGTGATGACTAAGTTTATGGATGGTTGCGATTACGCATTATAGGTACGTTCGAAGTCAAGTTTATAGTTTAAGTTTCATTTTAAATTGAACTTTATAAATAGACGTTTATGTTTATGTTTCAGTTATACGCTTTAATAAATGTTTAATTACGTAATTTAAATACAGTTCTTATGTGAATGTTTTCTAATAACAACTCACCTCCATACTTAACGTTTACGAGTTACGTATATGTTCTATGTTAAGGTTCAAGTACATGATTTACATTCATGAATTTAGTTAAAATCTTAAGCTTAGAATATACGTTATGCATTGTAATTTACGGTCAATGTATATATATAAACTATGTACATTACGATTCAAGTTTGTATTTTCAAGTTTACGATTTTAGCTCATTTATTCAACTTACGCATTTAGCCTACACCTCAATTTATGTTACGCTTAATGTGTTTATAATTCATGGTTGTAATTTACAAGTTTCTGTTAGGGTTGGTGCTCGGAGTGTCAATCTGGATCATATTTATGTCTGATTCATGAATACGAGCAATGTCATTTTCCATAATATTACTAATTTAATGGTAGCACCCTTGTCTTTTATACGCTTATTCGATTTAATTACGATTAGTTATCTGATTACGATTAGATCGAAACTAAATTTGATTTAGTGATACGTGTATATTAGACAAAGACCCTAGGATTTACAGTATAGTGCGCAGTTACAACGTAGTTTATAATTGACATTGGGAAGCGCACTACTAGTTGTATATTCTTAAATAAAGTTCCTGGTCAAGATTTACTAATACGAGTCGGTTAGTAAAATCCGCTGAGACCAGTACATGTCGTATATCGTGACTTGGTCCGATGGTTTATCCCAGTGAACCATGAGTCTCGGGAGACTCGTATAGACATGTAGGTATTTATTTGATAAGCACTAAATGACTCACGAAAGATTACCTAATAGATGGTACACCAACGTCAATAGGAATCTTCTCGAGTTGAGCGAGCATAGTGGTCCTTCGACTTGAGATACCACAGTGGGATATATGAATTATCCTCCACACTTTGATGGCAGTCACGTCACCGATCTATTTAGATCAGACCTTCGTCTGTTCGTTGGGTGTGGACCGATGCTCATGATATCCAGTGCGTATCAAGATAGGATTTGTTAGTCCTGTGTACAGGGCATAGGCATTCAGCACGTGTTTACGATCTAATAAATCCATGGTCATGGTATAACGTCGGAAACCAGTTCTGAGTGTTATTTAGAGATCGTAAATAAAAAGTCGACTATATTATACCGAACGGGTTTGACGTTTTTATCTATACCCCAGGTATAATATGGATAGCCTGTGACAGATGGATTATACGTATGCAATGACCTCGGCTTGTATAGTTTAGCGAGATTATCTGTGGTCGTCATAATTCACGAATGGGTGGATTATGGACATGAAATTGGATTTCGTGACAGATAAACCTCAACTTAGAGAGTCCCACAATATGAAGTGTACTCGTTGAGCACTTGGGCAACGCAATATGAATAATACAAATTATTCATTATACTTCACCGGATTATGTGAGTTAATTCGGATCGTTACTCGGTTAAACGACAACACATGCATTCGGGAATTTTGGTCAATCCTAATTATTGTGTATTAGTATTTGATACATAATACGATTAGATACACATTAATTATTCGTCAAATGAGATTTTGACACATGCTATAAATATATGTATTTGTTATTTAATGTAAATAAAAATACATATATGGATGCTATTTAATTATTTAGTTATTTAATTGTTAAATAATTTATTAATTGAAAATTAAATATCTTATCCATTTTTCATAATTAGCATGATAAATGGTGATTATAATTGGAACACATGGCATATTTTTTTTTTTATAAACTTTATATGTTCAATTTTGATTGGTTAATATAAAGTTTGATTGAATTTAATTAGATTAAAATTGACAAATGACCTTTATACCCTTCAAAAGTCGGTCCCACTAGAATATAAAGGAAAAATCTGTTTTCCTTCATCACTTTTAACACCTTGGCCGAGAACCTCAAATTAGAAACATGAAAAATGGGTTTCATGGATGCTTGATGATTCAAGCACAAAAGTGAAGAAAAAATTAAGAAATAGCTTAAGGAACTTTGGAGTTTTAGAGGTAATCTTCAAAATCCCTAAAGCTTTGAAATTTGTTTCTTGTTTCTTGATTTCTTAGAATGGTTCTAGGGTTTCTTTGCTTGTAAGATTTGGGGCTTTTGGTTGTGGTGGATGAATTGGAAGCTAATGAAGCATGTGTGAAGTATTTTGGATGTAATTAGTGTAATTACTATCCAATTTTATCATTTGATGATATGTTGCCATTCTAGAGTATTATGACCACTCTTGTAACACCTATAATTGTTCTTGGGTTTTTCATATGGGGTGACTTAATTTGGTGTTGAGATTAATTTGATTAATGTTGAAAAATTGGATTTAAAGCATGATAAATTGGCAATTTCATTTTCTGTTTTACACCTGGAATGGATCTAATTTTTTGATGAAAATATGTTTTATGAATGTTTTGGATGTATTTTGGGTGTTGGAACAATTGCCAGAAATGATTTCCGAGTTAAAATAAGCGAAAACGGCCAAAAACGACATTACCGGGTGACTTTTAAGTCAACCAGGTGATGGCTACCTAAACAGTGAATCTGTCACTGTTCGGGCAGCCCATGAACTGCCTTGAGCAGTCCCCATATGTGTCGGGTGGTCGGTTCGGTCAAAAATATATTTTTCGTCATTTTGCGGAAAAACGGTTTTCGTAAAAGTTTGCTTTAGCATCCTTAAATTTTTCCTTACTACTATAGGTTCTGATACATCATTATTTATCTGTTTCTGCTTCCTTATCTCTTATTAACTCTAATTGCGTGAACCTCTACTACATGTTCTTTTGATCATGTATCTATCTCTTCATACTTTTCTTTCTGGCTTTCTCTTTCTCTTTCTACTTTCCTGGGTAAGTATTCTTTGAACTTTACTATTTCTCATTGTCTCCTTACTTCTCTCATCTCCAACTGATTAACTAACTATGCATACTTCCTTACTTCTTATAGCTTTTCTTCCCACTCGCTGGGTAACTTTTCTTAGATTTTACTGTATGGTTTCATATCTCGTTTGTACTTCTGGCAGTAGGTCAGAATAACTTTAGGAAAATTCTTAACGTGGATCTAGAGTATAGTTGTTCTCGTAAGGAATACAATTCGACTAATCTGGGAAAGCTTACTAACTCGTCTATGAATCTTAAGGACGTACTCGAGGTTCGGATACTGGAGAGATAATGCCCTACATACAAGTATCTCGGACATACTATGTATATAAGACCCCAACACTCTACCCACTGCAGTCACTGACTCCCTAGACCTTGCTCTGATACCATTTTTGTAATATCCCTGATTTCGGTGATGTTACCATCATGGATAGACCGTACTAACCCATAAGCCTCTGACTCTCTAATCATGAACATATACTAATATTATCTTCTTTAAGAATATGGGACCGTAGCCCAAGCAAAACACAACATACAAACTCAACATCTGTAAATGAAAACTTAATAATACACTTTAACAATGACTGTCTCGAAACTCAAGACTACTACATAACTTTTATTTGACTCTGACTGGACTCTCTCACTCTCTCTCTGACTTGAACTGGTGGACTCCATACCCAAGTGACTGTAACAGTATTCGTCTTCCCGAGCTTGTCCTCCGAGAACACTTGCAAAACCAGAAAACCGGAAGTGGGGGTGGGGTTAGATCGTTGTACGATCTAAGTGAGTGGACGAAAAACTGAAATATTGATATAAAATCATTTGGTTCTAAAACCAATGTTTCAAAAGTAATTTTATACGAAAACTTTTTTTCTGAAAATTTTGCCTGAAATTTCTTTTATAAAACTTTTCTTTCTGGAATCTACTTTTGAAAATCTGGTTTCTCAAAAATATTTTTGAAATCTGATTTCTGAAAACTAATTTATCTCTGAAAACTGACGTATGAGGGAGTTACGTATAGCCGTCCCCCATACGTCTAACTAGAGCCAGGAGTGCAAATCCATGACTTTGGGGCGTTACGTATCGCCGTCCCCCAAATCATGCCACTAATATCCCTGAAACTGGTGGTCTCGGGGCGTTACTGTAGACACTGTATTTTTGCATATCAGCCCAATGACGAGTCTCATATGGATGCACTATCTCTTTAGTTGTGAAAGCCGCGGGAAACGGACGTTGGAAGGGTAAAGTTGGAAATTAGCATTTTGTCAAATTTAACTCGCTTGTTTCGCTTCGGGTTCGCTTGTTGGACCTCTGTTTTTAAACACACCAAACCCAAACTAAAATAATTAAAACATTTAAAATGCATGTCACAAATTAAATTAAACTTAAATTAAATTAAATTAAATCACATTCCTAAACTAAATAAATCCAATTAAATTAAATTAAAACACATGTCACAAATTAAATTCCTTTCCCAAATTAAAAGATTCAAATTAATTTCCATAAATAACATTCCTAATTAAAATAAATCACATTCTTAATTTAATTAAATCACATACCAATTTAAATAAATCATATCCTTAATTAAAAAGAACAAATCAAATCAATTCCCCTAATTAAGATTTTCTTCCCTATCACATAATAATATCTCCCAATTAACACATAAATCCTATTCCTTCTCCAACAAGGTAAAACCCCCTCAATTGGCCTATAAAAAGAACCCTTAACCCACACATTCAACCCTGACTCATTCTCACCAAAACACAAAGAAAATCCATAGAGCTCACACCTAACTCACTCTTGCAAAAATACAAAGAGAATAAACCCTAATCACCCACGCACTCTCTCGCCACCTGCGCACTCCACTTTCAAGAGCAATCAGCGCAAAGCCAACAAAAACTTATGCCCAAGCCACCAGCCCCCCACAATCACGTCCCTCACGCCATTAACTGCCACAGCAACCCTAGCCAAAACGCAACATCAAGCCATCAGCCCCATTGCCTCACACTTACACGCAGCCTCTCATTCTTCTTAACTCTCGGAACGTCTCCATAAAATCAAAACCCACCACTTTTATTCACCACAAACAACAAAAACCACTCACAAAACGCACCTGACCACGTAGCACCCTCCACTCACTTAGCTTCATCACGCCCCTCACCCCATTGACCACACGTAACCTTAACGCATCAGCACTCAAACTACACACATAAGCCATCTAGCCCCACACACATTAGCCTCAGCTCATACACCATAGCCCTGCCCTCAACACACCACATACACCTTCAAAGCCACTTGTTTATCTTCACGCACAACACTACTCCACGCCAACACCTTCACAGCCTGCCTCACACGTAGCCTTAACGCAAAAATCAAAAGCCATTCACGCATAAGCCACTGCCACTCTCACTTAAACTCACGCACACAGCCCCCTTAAAATTGCTCAAATTACCGCACATTAGACTAAAAAAACTTCACAAAACTCCCCTAAAAACCGCATAAAATAGCACCCATTTTACCCTCCAAAAACAGTCTCAAAACCTCACAAAACTGCCCACAAGCCAGTCCAAATAACCCACAAAATAGTCCCATAATTACCAAAAACAGTGACCAAAAAATACAACAAAAATAACAGTGAAACAGAGTGAAAACAGCAGCCTAAACAGCGAAACAGCGAGGAGAAACGTTGGATTAGTGAACCAGAAAAGTTGCAGAGCATTCTCCCTTCCAACGGTCGTGTAACGCGCTTTCGTGAGACGACAAAAGAGGTTAGACCATAGGGCACCCTTTTATTTATTATCTTTCGTTTATTTTGTTTATTTTAAAAATATTATCGCATGAGAGTCGTTTGAGGCATGATGTGATTGTTGGATGAGCGGAATATGTGTTCCCTTTTGTGGTATATAGGATGGAAACCCGAACGTAAATTCCGTAGCTGAATCCGAATGGACGGTAGTGCGGTTTGTACTCGGGATACAACGCCACGTACCACTTAAGAGACACGTATTTCGTCTCATCCAAACTTGTCTTTGAACATGTTGTAGCTCGTAGGTTATTTATTTGTTATTAAAGCATGATTATTTTGTTAGCATGTTATTTATCTTAAGCATGATTTAGTCGATAGAAAGTTATTTCTTTATGCATGATTAAGTTGTTTTCACATTAGGGATTTAATTTATATTTATGCTTAGATTCTTATTTATTTTCCGCATTAGATAGTTGAGCATGCTTGTGTGATGATTGTATGTTATTGCGTGTTTACCGTTATGAAGACTTACTTTGAAGTATGCGAACTTAGATATAGGTTCTCATTGTTATTATTATGCATGCGGACTTAGGCGTAGATTACTCTTGAGCATGAATGTTGAATATATTCGGTTAGTTTATTGCACAAATCATATCATCACAAGTGACATAAGTAAAGGACCATTCCGAACCCAATGGTTTGAGGTCTTCCCTTATGAGGGGTGAGTGCGGCCTTAAATATTTGTCCCAGTTTACTCTGGGTGGCGACTCCATGTTATTTCTCCGGTTTAGTTCCTCCGCAGACTATTCCGTACTCCCAACTAGGCCGCGAGCCTAGAACAGCATCGTCAAGTTCTGTGTCCTACAGTCTGGCGACTCCACTGGGGATAAGAGAATTGGCCCCGAAATAATGTCTTGTAGTGATTGTAATTTGTTCTTTAATTAACTGTGTCTACCGTAGGTTGAAAGGGGTTTAATAAAATGCACTTTTAAGGCTAGGTAATGGTTTGGTGTCTTCCTTCATTCACTACCTTTCTATAAGGAAAAGCTGTGAAGGCACCTAGATAATCATGTACTAGTAGTCTACCGTGATGGACTAATTTGGAGGACTCGTTGTTTATTCCTGTCACAAGCGATAAGAGCCTAAGGGGCTAGGGTACTTAAGAGAGCCTCGTTCCACCCTCCCTCTGGGGAATCTACAACAAGAAATCCATTTGACAGTCAGTCACACACCATAACTCGTTGGCACGTTCCTTTAGGTATAAAAAAGGTGCGCTCACTTGGTCGCTCGGACCCTTGAGTGGGGAGACCTAGTTATGGGCAATCCTTCATCGATGAGAGCTTTTGTCTATACCCCTGTAAACCCGTGTATGAACTATAGTTGTAGGATCAGTAGAGACTATTCATTTATGTTTTGGACCATTGTCATTTGGATTCAGTTAGACTTGTTGTCATGAAGTATGGGCTTGTTGGGCCAGTTAAACTGGGACGAGTATGTGCTTTATGGCAATCGGGTCAAAAGTTTCTAAAATGATGATGGGCCAACTAGCGTAAAATTCTTATGAGCTTATATATTACATGCATCGCACGCATCTCATGCATCTCATGCATACATGCATCATGTTAACCCCCGTGTCTTAAAAGCCATCATAGATATCCGTTGGGTTAGGAAAAAGAAGACTTGTCAAAGAAGAGTTTAGCAAACATTGACAGCAGGAAAAAGGAAGCCGAGAAACAGAAAATCTTACGGCAAGGATAGAAGACCATGGTGGGCCCAAAAGAAAAAAAAAAGAAAAAAAAAAGATAGAAAAAAAAAAGAAAAAAAAGAAAAAAATTGTTTGTTTTTAGTCCTTAATAGTTAGGCATAAGTCCGATGATGAAATTGATTGCTTTAAGGTGAAACCTTAGAAACGATAAACCATTGACGTGCTTTTATCTGATCATTTGAGTAATTGATCTATGTTAGACTCGTAAGCACGTCACTATAGGTTCTTCGCAGTGAAAACCTGAGTAGTTAGCAAAATGACTAGTTGAACAAATTGTAGGTCGGTGAATGACCGTTTGCTTAGATGTCTATCTTCATTTGCTTATGTTGTGATGTGTGGTATGGTTGAAAATGAAAGAAAAGTCTCCAAAGAAAAGAATTGAACCACCTATAACCGATAAGCGTGAAGCTACCCATGGGCGAGTATTAGGACCACCATGAGGAGAAATGCTACCTTAAAGGGTAGGTGTGTTGAAAAAAAAAGAGAAAAAGAAAAAAAAAAGAAAAAAAAAAGAAGTTCAAAATGCAAAGAAAAAAAAAGAAAAAAAAGAAAAAAATGTTTGTTTTTAGTCCTTAATAGTTAGGCATAAGTCCGATGATGAAATTGATTGCTTTAAGGTGAAACCTTAGAAACGATAAACCATTGACGTGCTTTTATCTGATCATTTGAGTAATTGATCTATGTTAGACTCGTAAGCACGTCACTATAGGTTCTTCGCAGTGAAAACCTGAGTAGTTAGCAAAATGACTAGTTGAACAAATTGTAGGTCGGTGAATGACCGTTTGCTTAGATGTCTATCTTCATTTGCTTATGTTGTGATGTGTGGTATGGTTGAAAATGAAAGAAAAGTCTCCAAAGAAAAGAATTGAACCACCTATAACCGATAAGCGTGAAGCTACCCATGGGCGAGTATTAGGACCACCATGAGGAGAAATGCTACCTTAAAGGGTAGGTGTGTTGAAAAAAAAAGAGAAAAAGAAAAAAAAAAGAAAAAAAAGAAGTTCAAAATGCAAAGAAAAAAAAAAGAAAGAGACAAAAAAGAAAGAAAACCATACCACATTGAGCACAGAAAAGCAACTGCAAGCATAATTGAGATATCTAGGTTGGTTTGACCCATCGATCCCGATTTTTGAAACGAAATCATCGAGTTAGCTTACCTAAAGATTAAGCTGTGAAAGAACATTTGCACACACACACTTTGAGTCTGGCATAGATCATTTGTTCAAAGACTTGGATTTGAGTTGCATCGAATGTTTTGAAGGTTCTCTGGTTCATTACTGAGCATTCTTTGAGGACAATGATATGTATAACTATTGGGACTATTTCATAGCATGTGATATAGCATGATGATATAGAAGGCCCCACCATATGGTTCATCTTGACCAAGTACAAACAGCGGAGAGTAGAAAGCTAAACCAAGACTGGGGGCGACCAGTCTACCACACCGTGAATCAATGAAATAACAAGATATTGAGTCATGAGACCAGAGAGAAGACTGAGCAGTCGCCTGGAGAACTGGTGGAAGACCTAACCCAACGGAATAGGAAACACATTCATGCATACATGCATACACGTCATATACATGCAATCTTTGTCTTGTTTTTATTCACAGGTTTCAAAAAGGAAAAAAAGAAAGCGACAAAAGGCCAGCCAATCAGAAACAGCAACAGTACAATGTCATCAGTTTCAGAAATGAATCAGTTTTAGTCTGGGGGCAAGGCCCAGATCAGTATCAGTCTGGGGCGAGGCCCAGATCAGTATCAGTCTGGAGGCGAGGCCCACATCAGCATCAATCTAGGGGCGAGGCCCACATTAGTATCAGTTTGGGGCGAGGCCCATATCAGTTTGGGGCGAGGCCCACATCAGTTTCAGTCTGGGGGCGAGGCTCACATCAGTATCAATCTAGGGGCGAGGCCCGCATCAATATGAGTTTGGGGCGAGGCCCGCATCAGTATCAGTCTGGGGCGAGGCCCAAATCAGCATCAATCTACGGGCGAGGCCCACACCAGTATCAGTTTGGGGCAAGGCCCACATCAGTATTAGTCTGGGGGCGAGGCCCATATCAGTATCAGTTTGGGGCGAGCCCCACATCAGTATCAGTTTGGGGCGAGGCCCACTTCAGTATCAGTTTGGGGCGAGGCCCACATCAGTATCAGTTTGGGACGAGGCCCACATCAGCATCAATCTGGGGCGAGGCCCACATTAGTATCAGTTTGGGGCGAGGCCCATATCAGTTTGGGGCGAGGCCCACATCAGTTTCAGTCTGGGGGCGAGGCCCACATCAGTATCAATCTGGGGCGAGGCCCGCATCAGTATGAGTTTGGGAGAGAGGCTCGCATCAGTATCAGTCTGGGGTGACGCCACATCAGCATCAATCTTGGGGCGAGGCCCACACCAGTATCAGTTTGGGGCGAGGCCCACATCAGTATTAGTCTGGGGGCGAGGCCCATATCAGTATCAGTTTGGGGCGAGCCCCACATCAGTATCAGTTTGGGGCGATGCCCACGTCAGTATCAGTTTGGGGCGAGGCCCACATCAGTATCAGTTTGGGGCAAGACCCATATCGGTTTGGGGCGAGGCCCACATCAGTGTCAGTCTGGGGGCGAGGCCCACATCAGTATCAGTTTGGGGCGAGGCCCACATCAGTACTAGTTCAGGGTCGAGGACCTACTACATCATCAGTTCGAGGGCGAGGCCCACTTTGTCAGCGGTATTGGGTCGAGGCACCCCCGTTGTCGGTTGCAGTTTCGGGATGCGTCCCAGGGTCGAGGGCCCATTGCATCATCAGTTGTAGTTCCGGGATGCGTCCCAGGGTCGAAGACCCACTACATCATCAGTTTGAGGGCGAGGCCCACATTGTCAGCGGTATTGGGATGCGTCCCAGGGTCGAGGTGCCTCCGTTGTCGGTTGTAGTTCCTGGTCACGGTGCCCAGGGTCGAGGTGCCCACTACATCATCAGTTCGAGGGTGAGGTCCCTATTGTCTGTGGTGTTGGGTCGAGGTGCCCAAGGTCGAGGTGCCCCCGTTGTAGGTTGTAGTTTCGGGTCGAGGTGCCTACTACATCATCAGTTCGAGGGCGAGGTCCCTATTGTCAGCGGTGTTGGGTCGAGGTGCCCCCGTTGTCGGTTGTAGTTCCGGGTCGAGGTACCCACTACATCATCAGTTCGAGGGCGAGGTCCCTATTGTCAGCGGTGTTGGGTCGAGGTGCCCCCGTTGTCGGTTGTAGTTCCGGGTCGAGGTACCCACTACATCATCAGTTCGAGGGCGAGGTCCCTATTGTCAGCGGTGTTGGGTCGAGGTGCCCATGGTTGAGGTGCCCCAGTTGTCGGTTGTAGTTCCGGGTTGAGGTGCCCACGGTCGAGGTGCTCACTACATCATTAGTTCGAGGGTGAGGCCCACTTTGTCAGCGGTACTGGGTCGAGGTGCCCGGGGTCGAGGTGCCCCCGTTGTCGGTTGCAGTTCCGGGATACGTCCCAGGGTCGAGGGCCCACTGCATCATCAATACATTTCACATTCGGTGGTTCGGGAACAAAGCCCAGATGTCGAGGCACCTCGCCATCACATTCAGTTCAGGAATAAAGCCCAGAGAACAAAGCCCACTCTCTACACAACTCGGGAATAAAGCCCACAGATGGTTCGGGAACAAAGCCCAGGGGTCGAAGCACCTCGCCATCATATCAGTTCAGTTCGGTAGTGATTCCTAGAGATCGCAGCATCTTGTAGGGATGAACCTTAGGGGTCGCAGCACCTCACCACCAGATCAACTCAGTTCGAAGCAGCGGGCAAGTCAAGTGGCAGCTTGCATTGCATAACTTTGATAGGATTGTCATTGTCACACACTGCACAATTCCCATCAAAGTGGGGGCGACTGTAGACATTGCATTTTTGCATATCAGCCCAATGATGAGTCTCGTATGGAGGCACTATCTCTTTAGTTGTGAAAGCCGCGGGAAACGGACGTTGGAAGGGTAAAGTTGGAAATTAGCATTTTGTCAGATTAACTCGCTTGTTTCGCTTCGGGTTCGCTTGTTGGACCTCTGTTTTTAAAACACACAAAGCCCAAACTAAAATAATAAAAACATTTAAAATGCGGTCACAAATTAAATTAAACTTAAATTAAATTAAATTAAATCACATTCCTAAACTAAATAAATCCAATTAAATTAAATTAAAACAAATGTACAAAAATTAAATTCCTTTCCCAAATTAAAAGATTCAAATTCATTTCCATAAATAACATTCCTAATTAAAATAAATCACATTCCTAATTTAATTAAATCACCTACCAATTTAAATAAATCATATCCTTAATTAAAAAGAACAAATCAAACCAATTCCCCTAATTAAAGATTTTCCCTATCACATAATAATATCTCCCAATTAACACACAAATCCTATTCCTTCTCCAACAAGGTAAAACCCCATCACTTGGCCTATAAAAAGAATCATTAACCCACACATTCAACCCTGACTCATTCTCACCAAAACACAAAGAAAATCCATAGAGCTCACACCTAACTCACTCTTGCAAAAATACAAAGAGAATAAACCCTAATCACCCACGCACTCTCTCGCCACCTGCGCACTCCACTTTCAAGAGCAATCAGCGCAAAGCCAACAAAAACTTATGCCCAAGCCACCAGCCCCCCACGTTCACGTCCCTCATGCCATTAACTGCCACAGCAACCCTAGCCAAAATGCAACATCAAGCCATCAGCCCCATTGCCTCACACTTACACGCAGCCTCTCATTCTTCTTAACTCTCGGTACGTCTCCATAAAATCAAAAGCTACCACTCTTATTCACCACAAACAACAAAAACCACTCACAAAACGCACCTGACCACGTAGCACCCTCCACTCACTTAGCTTCATCACCCCCTCACCCCATTGACCACATGTAGCCTTAACGCATCAGCACTCAAACTACACACATAAGCCATCTAGCCCCCACACACATTAGCCTCAGCTCACGCAGCATAGCCATGCCCTCAACATGCCACATACACCTTCAAAGCCACCTGTCTATCTTCACGCACAACACTACTCCACGCCAACACCTTCACAGCCTGCCTCACACGTAGCCTTAACGCAAAAATCAAAAGCCATTCACGCATAAGCCACTGCCACTCTCACTTAAACTCACGCACACAGCCCCCTTAAAATTGCTCAAAATTACAGCACATTAGACTAAAAAAACTTCACAAAAACTCCCCTAAAAACCGCATAAAATAGCACCCATTTACCCTCCAAAAACAGTCTCAAAACCTCACAAAACTGCCCCCAATCCAGTCCAAATAACCCACAAAATAGTCTCCTAATTACCAAAAAGAGTGACCAGAAAATACAACAAAAACAGCAGTGGAAACGGAGTGAAAACTGTTGGTTTCTATAATATGTCCCAAACAAAGATTAAGCATATGAAATACTATAATTGAATATATATAAAAGACTTGAAGCATGGCGGAATCATACTTACAAAGCTATGTGATGAAGAAGATGATCAAATGGTGGAAGCTCCAAGTGTTGGAAGATTCGGCCAAGAGGAGGAAGAAGACTTGAAGCTCCAAGCTTTTGTATTCCAAGCTCTTTGATGGTTTCCCTATCACCTCCTTTGATCCCTTGCTTGTGCTAGCAAAAATGGAGAATAGAAGATCAAATCTTCCTTACCCTTGTCAATGGTGATTCACGGCAATTGTAAGAAATTTGAGAGAGAAAGAGTTTTGTGTAATTGATTTTGTTTTACCAAAAATCAATTTATATTTATGCCATAATTTTATTAAATTAATAATAAATCTATGACACAAACCATGCAATGGCTTAGAGTGTCAAACACTCAAACTCCATGCAAAACATTTGAGTGTAATGCACACTATCACCATGCAATGCCTTTGAGTGTAATGCACACTATCACCATGCAATGCCTTATCAATTAAATAATGCATATAATGACAAGTGTCATGTGGGCCCCACACGTTTCCCAATGAAAGTGGGCCCACGTCCACTCACGCGTTCGGGTTCGATATTTCCGAAATACCGAGCTTACGTCGCGACGTTAATTAAACCGAATTTAAATAAATATTGCGCCTGGCGAAATTATTATTTACGTCGTTAACGAATTAATTCTAAATTAACTCGTATGCCCGAATTAAAATCTAATTTTAATTTCGCGTCGAAATCGAATTTCGATTATTATATCGAATACAATAATTTTATCGATTAATTCCAAATTAATCGTTCTCTCTCTAAATTAGGCACTTTATCCGAGATAAAGTTTCTCCGTAATTAATCCAAGATTAATTAAGTTCGAATCAAAATATCATAGGTGAATCTTCAGGAAGCGACCCAAGAGATCTCCGGATATTTTGGCAGTAAATACGGTCGTCGGTAATCCGAACACGTACGTACCTCGTACTACGTCTTTACCGATTTACAAGACAAGGTTGGCTTCTAGCAAAGCGCCATGCCTACCCAATTCTCCAGAAATATTCTTATAGGAATATAAGATCTGTATCAAGCGTAGTATACCGTAGTATTGCGTACATCGATCCAGTATCGGATGATCACATGTTAGGCCTGGGGCTGGAGATGTGTCTGCCCCGTACGAAACATATATCGGACATCAAGCAACCAGTCTCTTTAAATCGGACAATCCTGACCTGGTCATATTGTCCCGACGGTTGCAACCTTTTATAGAGTACTAGTTCTGTGCCCTGCGTGATCATCACCTCCATATGTCTGAAGTGATACTTCCATCTCGACATCACATCCAGTACACTACGATTCTTGATAAACCCAGAAGAGGTGTACACAGAAACGGTTAAGGTCCCCAACCACCAAAACCAAAGTTTACCGATTGTCGCAAGTACTAGCGATGTAAGTCTCAGGTTAAGACCATATACACCTACCCTGATGCGGCCTCCCATAGACATGCAGACATACTACCAATGGGATTCCGCGGGGTCTATCCAGAGCCAAGCTGTTTTCCATACCATCGGTAAAACACAACCTCCTATCGCACTTGCATAAGTATCCAATACTTAAATATATGAGAACTATGCCGTTGTGCCCTCACAACGTGCACAAGCGCAATACTAGTCTATTCCGCATTATCGATGTCCGATCTCGATAATACTACGACTAGGGATATTTAATGATTAAACCTTTATGGATTGATACTGTCTCATATCATCTCAATCCGGTACTAATCATATGGACTTTCGCCATTTATATATCAAAGTAAATAACATTACAAAACGGCAAAAGGCAATTTCATTATCACATAGTTAATTTTGTACAATAATACAATATCATTTACAAACAGTGACGCTATGGGACATAATGTCTAACAAAAACAGCAGCCTAAACAGCGAAACAACGAGGAGAAATGTTGGATTAGTGAACCAGAAAGGTTGCAGAGAATTCTCCCTTCCGACGGCCTGTGTAACGCGCTTTCGTGAGACGACAAAAGATGTTAGACCTGAGGGCACCCTTTTATTTATTATCTTTCGTTTATTTTGTTTATTTTAAAAATATTATCGCATGAGAGTCGTTTGAGGCATGATGTGATTGTTGTGGATGAGCGGAATATGTGTTCCCTTTTGTGGTATATAGGATGGAAACCCGAACGTAAATTCCGTAGCTGAATCCGAATGGACGGTAGTGTGATTTTTGTCGGGATACAACGCCACGTACCACTTAAGAGACACGTATTTCGTCTCATCCAAACTTGTGTTTGAACATGTTGTAGCTCGTAGGTTATTTATTTGTTATTAAAGCATGATTATGTTGTTAGCATGTTATTTATCTTAAGCATGATTTAGTCGATAGAAAGTTATTTCTTTATGCATGATTAGGTTGTTTTCACATTAGGGATTTAATTTATATTTATGCTTAGATTCTTATTATTTTCCGCATTAGATAGTTGAGCATGCTTGTGTGATGATTGTATGTTATTGCGTGTTACCGTTATGAAGACTTACTTTGAAGTATGCGAACTTAGATATAGGTTCTCATTGTTATTATTATGCATGCGGACTTAGGCGTAGATTACTCTTGAGCATGAATGTTGAATATATTCGGATAGTTTATTGCACAAATCATATCATCACAAGTGACATAAGTAAGGGACCATTCCGAACCCAACGGTTTGAGGTCTTCCCTTGCGAGGGGTGAGTGCGGCCTTAAATCTTTGTCCCAGTTCACACTGGGTGGCGACTCCATGTTATTTCTCCAGTTTAGTTCCTCCGCGGACTATTCCGTACTCCCAATTAGGCCGCGATCCTAGAACAACGTCGTCAAGTTCTGTGTCCTACAGTTACGTATTGCCGTCCCCCAAGCCACAGATCTAGAACTGGGGGTGCGGATCTATGCCACACTCCAAGCTCTGAAACTAGGATCTAGGGCCATCTGTCATCCATAGTCCTAAACTAGGAATTGGGGGCATTACGTATCGTCGTCCCCCCAGTCCTCTACATGTGTACATGTTCTTGTCCGTCAATTCCACAATGTAGCAAGTTGTATACTGAGGTGGGTTTTTCCTCTATGTCTTAAAAACATTTCTTTTCTCAAAACATACTAAGTAAAATATAACTGATAATAAAGTTGTCTATCATCCTAAAAACAAAAAGTAAGTCTACTTTGAATAACAGCTTAGTAAAAGAAAGCATCTTTTAAAGAAAATGTCCACTTACTGTGTTGAAGTTCTGTTAGCCTTTCATCACTTTGCTGAAGAACTTGAGGTATATGCGATGATCTATGATCGATAATTTCGATTAGAAAATGGGCTAAGAATGTATAGATTGGAATCAAACTAAATTTTCTTATTCAAATAAAGGCTATCACTCTAAGGCATATAACACATATATCATGATGTAATTTATACGTATGGGTTGATACGAGACTTATAGGGTAGCTCTAACGTGTTCGGGTGAAACTGGAATGTCTTAAAACTAATTTGGGTAGTTATTGGTTTACGAATCGCGACGCAAGGTATTACGCATCACGACGTAAAACATCCAAAAACGTGCTCAAATTTCTCATGCACGTCGCGACGCACGAGCCTTTCGCGTCGCGACGCGTAATGAACCAGAAGCATTCTTAGAAAAATTCCCAGATAGCGTCGCGACGCAGGGCTCTCTGCGTCGCGACGCGATCTGGGAATTTCAGGTCTTGATTGAATTCTCTCATACACAATTTGTTCAAAACTTCCTGAAACAATCACACAAGCAAATATCCTTCATAAACATTCTATAACATTATCAAATCCTTCTCACATCAACTCAAGTCAATACTAAAACTTTTATTTAATTTATACCCAAATTTAGCTAATTGGGGAATTCACACAATCACTATTCTCTTTAGCATAACAATCACTCAATCATCATCATTTTCAAATTCTCAACATGCTATACTTATTAAATCATTAAAACGTAAAGTATCTCAATTTGGGTCAAGTTTCCTTACCTTCTTTATGCTTGATTTTGTCCATCCTCCAAGTCTTCCATGGTTAACAATGATCTTCCTTGCTTCATCCTCTATCTTTTCTCTCTTTTCTTTCTCTTCTTCTTCTTCTTCTTCTCTTATTCCCTTCTTCTTCTTCTTCTATTCTTCTTCCTCTCCATTCTACGTTTTTTCTTCTTCATTCTTTCCTAATTTTAGGAAACCTTAAATAGTGCTCCTTATACATATGTGGGGTTGTTTGATATTTGGAAAGATGCAGAAAAATGTGGAAATTTGGAGAATATTGGAGACTTTTCAATATAAGTCCGTGATACTATTCATCTAGATTTTTGACTTGTATTTTTGGCTTATTTCTGTTTCGAATTTGGAAAAATATTCAACGTGAAAGTTGTAGATCTCGATCTCTGCTTTCCGAAGATATAAAATTCATAAAAAATTTTTACAAATATTATGGGCTGTTTGGAGTGGTACATTGTAACATCTAATATCAGATCCTCGAAGAATCTACCGATAGTCATCTCACGATAGCATATGTTTCAAAATATTGTTTACATTTCGTCACACTTGTCTCACAGTGAAACAATAGTTAAAATCCCCAGTCGTTACAAAACCCCAAAACAAGTCTCTTCTCTTAAGCTAGCACTAAAGAAAAGACACTCACATAATATTGGATTTGAGAAATCCAAAATCATTAACTCTATGCTTTTTGAGGATACCGTTGGAGGCCAAACATATGGGTGACTCTGAAGAATTTACGAGGAACGATAAGAGGATTACTTATAGGTTTAAGGTATTAAAATTAATAATTTATGTACGTAAATAAATATTATCATGAAGCATGAAATTTAATAACGATCTTGGATTGGAAATTTATGTTTTAAATTGAAAAATTTTAATTTTCCGCCGCATATTGTATGCTAGATTTCCAATAGTGGTATCAGTAGCCTAAATTAATTTGCATGCTTTTGATATGATTTTATGCATATTGTACTGATTATGTTTAAATTTATGTGACATGATTATGTTGAGATTAATTGAAAATTGATTTGATTAAGAATTAAATCAGGAAAATAAAATAAAATAAATAAATACATAACCACGACAGTTTTTAAGAACAGCGCCGTGTGGTTTCTTTGAACACCAGCAACAAATGCTGCTGGTCAAAGAGAGATGACGTCAGTGCGACGTCATGTGCAGAAGGTTGCTGATGTCAGCATACCAGATGCTGACGTCAGCGGCCGAAACGGTTAATTTTTTTTAATTTTAAATAAATTTGATTTATAATAAAATTAATTAAAGAATTCAATTTTATTTCAATTAATGTATTCTAATACAATTAAAATTTAGGCAAAAATGCAAAACTCACCCTCTAACTTTCACGTTTTTTCATTTCAGTCCTCTAACTTTCAATTTTTGTCAATTCAGCCCTCTAACTTTCAATTTTTGTCAATTCAGTCCTCCGTTACAAATCTGTTACTGCTGCCGTTACTGCTGCCAAAACGACGTCGTTTAACGGAGGACTGAATTGACAAAAATTGAAGTTAGAGGACTGAATTGACAATACTGAAAGTTAGAGGACTGAAATGAAAAAACATGAAAGTTAGAGGACTGAAATGAAAAAACGTGAAAACTAGAGGGTCAGTTTTGCATTTTTTATACCTTAATTTAGGCCATATTAAATTACTTTTCTTTTTCTTATTTTTTTAAATAGTAAAAGAAAAAGAAAATAGGCTACAACTGTTAAGAAAATTAATAAATATAATTTTAATGATAACAAGAAAAAAATCATATTCCAACAATTACATTTCAAAATGTAATTTTAGAGATTACATTTCAAAGATAAGTGATGTATTTTTTAATTTTTAATATTTGATTTGACAATGTAATTTATAAATATAATTTTAATGTAATTGAACATTAATCTCTAATGTCTCACGAAAATGTTGAAGATAATGCTTGTTCAGGATCGACCTTCATCAGATTATTTCTTAAATGAATACGAATTGTTTTTAAAAAAAAAAATGAATGAGTTGTTACTTAGCTCACTAATTACTTGTCTAATGTTGGAATTTGTTTTCAATTTATATTATTATTAGTAGTAGTACAATATTAAATTAGTTTGGTCAATTCAGTCCTCTAACTTTCACATTTTTTTCATTTTAGTCCTCTAACTTTCAGTTTTGTCAATTCAGTCCTTTAACTTTTAATTTTTATCAATTCAGTCCTCCGTTAAACGGCGTCGTTTTGGCAGCAGTAACGGCAGCAGTAACAGATTTGTAACAGAGGACTGAATTGACAAAAATTGAAAGTTAGAGGACTGAATTGACAAAACTGAAAGTTAGAGGACTGAAATGAAAAAACGTGAAAGTTAGAGGGTGGGTTTTGTATTTTTGCCTAAAATTTATTAAGAAAGGAGTTTCAGAAACTCTATATATATATATATATATATTATCAGCTTAAGTCAATATTCTAGTAGCCATGATTTAATAGAGTATGTATTTTCCATACTTTAGAATCATAGGCGAGATATGTATGAGGTGAAAGGTTTGAATCATACGGTAATCGTATACGGAATAAGTTTCACTAAAGTTAGTATTCTTGCTTAATTGGGGGTCATGATGCATTGCTTGATACCGCTCTTGATCTATGGAAAATAGTTCTTAATTAAGGAGTTAATTGAGGATAAATTAATTAAATTTATTTATTTAGACTTATGAAGTCTATAACTTTGTCCATTGCCAACATAAGAAAGAACCTAATGGGTCACACACTTTAAAGTATTGAGGAGTTAATGATAAATTATGTAGAATTAAGTTTTATGATTTAAATGTTAAGTTCTTAAACTTTTGGACAAATTCGTAATTTCAGAAATTATGGATAAAAATGGAATTCTGGAAATTTTTGGGCCAAAATGCAAATCTGAAAATTAGGAGTTGTTTCGTAATTTCCAAAAGTTCAGAGGTCATTTTGTAATTTCCAAAAGTATATGGGCAGAAATGTAATTTATCAAAGTATTTGTATTAAATTATGATTTCAGATTTATAGTATCCTAATTTGATTAGGATTGATAAATTTTATTTAATTAATTTAATTAAATAAAATAAGGATAATGGTTGTTTGTTTAGGATGGATTAAAATTCATATTTTAATAGGATTAAATCTTATCCTATTGATTCTAATTTGATTGCAATTAAAACAACTAAAATCAAAAGGCTATAAAATAATCCCCTTGCCATTAGTGAACAACAACACAATTGAAAAATAAATTTTGATTATTCACATGAAGAATTTTTGGTGAAGAAAGGAAAATTTTGAATTTTCTTAAAGATTTTTGCATTTAAAAGTAAAATTCTTTATTTACTCACAAAATTCCATAAACCCCAAAACAAGTCTCTTCTCTTAAGCTAGCACTAAAGAAAAGACACTCACATAATATTGGATTTGAGAAATCCAAAATCATTAACTCTCTGCTTTGTGTGGATACCGTTGGAGGCCAAACATGTGGGTGGCTCTAAAGAATTTACGAGGAATGGTACAGAGATTACTTAAAGGTTTAAGGTAGGTTTTTATTTATGTTTCATAAATAAATATAATCATGAATCATGAAAATTAATAATGATCTTGGATTGGAAATTTATGTTTAAAATTAAAAAATTTTAAATTTCCGCCGCATATTGTATGCTAGATTTCCAGTAAAAGAATGGCTTAAAGCCTATATCCAGAGATGTAATCCATGTAGTCCAACTCAATCTAAGAGCTTGTAGATTTTCCAGATGGGATAAAACCCATTGGATACAAATAGATCTATAAGCATAGAAGATGATTGGATTGGAAGGTTCAAACCTTCAAAGCAATGCTAGTGGAAAATGGTTATATATAAAAGGAGAGAGTTGACTATGTGGAAACTTTCTCGCTAGTAGCTATGCTTAAGTCCATTCAAATCCTACTCTCCAATACTATATATTAGGACTATGAGATATGGAAAACGGATAAGAACATCTATATGATATAATAAGATGGATTTATGTTCTTAAGAGCAAAATATTTACAAGGTGCAAAGGTCCATTTATGAACTAAAGCAAGCATCTTGATCTTGGAACATACGATTTGATACAATCATCAAATCTTATGATATTGAGCAGAATATCAATGAACCTTATGTGTACAAACATATCATCGATAAGAAAGTAAAACCCATTGGATACAAATAGATCTATAAGCATAGAAGAGGATTGGGTTGGAAGGTTCAAACCTTCAAAGCAATGCTAGTGGAAAATGGTTATATATAAAAGGAGAGAGTTGACTATGTGGAAACTTTCTCGCTAGTAGCTATGCTTAAGTCCATTCAAATCATACTCTCCATTACTATATATTTGGACTATGAGATATGGAAAACGGATAAGAACATCTATATGATATAATAAGATGGATTTATGTTCTTAAAAGCAAAATATTTACAAGGTGCAAAGGTCCATTTATGAACTAAAGCAAGCATCTTGATCTTGGAACATACGATTTGATACAATCATCAAATCTTATGATATTGAGCAGAATATCAATGAACCTTATGATAAGAAAGTAAATTTATGTAATCTCAAACTTAGTATATGTATGACATATATAAGAGAATTTGAGTTTGAGATCAGTAATCTTAAATAGTAGATAAAAAGTAAACAAAATGAGGTACTTTGGTTATAGTTTATTTACAGTCGTGGTCCATTTAGTATTTGATATGATGATAAAATCCTTAATTATTCATGTAACGACACTCTGAAACTTTTTGTTTCTTAATGACATGGTTTTGATCAACTTGCTCAAACCATTTAATGCAAAGCTTAAACCTCTTGTTATGCTCATTCAATTACTTAAGTTTCGCCTACCACACAAAATTTAACAAATTATAATCCAAAACAACACTACTAAAACAAAAAAATGCCAACTAATACCAAATGGAATTACTAAATACAAACCTTCAGATTAAAATTTCTTGCTTTCAGCTTATCATTCAGCAAAGCTTCAACTTCTTATGTTGTAAATTCAATAGTTCCATAATCTGAACTTTCAGTGCTTCCCATGTCACTTGTTGCCAGTGTTGGGATATATGCATCAGAGCTTCATATAATTTGTAAACGAAATTGTTTGTTTGAAATAAAAGATGCATTATTCATTTTATTTAAATCTCATATTGAAAATTGTCTAGCTTGCCCTTGATTACTTATGTGCCTTCAGGCTTAGTGTATGAGTGTCATACACAAGAGGATTTAAGTATGAAATAGTAATCTAAAATAGACCATAGAGAGCAAACAAAACAAGCACTTTATTTATGATTTATCTATAGTTGCGGTCCTTTCGATAAATGTACGACGACCTTGATCCAGGATCGTCCATTTGGTGACATGAGAATGGAGACACCTTATATGATGTGATCTTATAGGGCTGGACCCAGATAGAAATGAATTTCTTATAATATCCATTAAATAAAGAAATTTATTTCAATCTACTAGATGATCATATATAGATTGATCTAAATCCTGAGTGTACTACGAACTCCGGCAAGGCAGGCTATGTCATTTGATTTACAAAGGTTAGGTTGGTATAGAAATCTCGACCAATAGCTATGTACTTTGGGGACATGATTTGGTCTGTAACTGGGGACATTTTATATAGATATGGAGTTCACTCCCTCTTGCGAGAAATATAAGAGTATATTCCTTAAGGATTGATTTGGTACTTGAATGATTAAAGCGCTTAAGTCTTTTTATTATGAATAGAAAGATAAATATTCATAATAATATTGAATAAATCGTTTATTAGAGAACCAATTATATTTAAGGTAAAAATAATTAGAAGGGTATAACATATATTTTGACCTAACTCTAATTATGAGATACTCGTGAAGGGTCAATCCGTATGTAATGAATATATCATAGACACTGATGTAGTTAGGCTTATATAATTTATCTACGGCAACGAGAGTTCGTCTTTAAGTTTTTAGTTGAATAACCTAAAGTTAATAATTCAGAATATTTAATTAAAGAGTTTAATTAATATTCCGAGATTACTAAAGCTCATAACTGTATGTCCATATGGTCCCCATGCTAGCTCGATATACTGTAGCAAATCAAATATAATTGGATAGTCCAATTATAAACTCACATATATTATGATTAATAATATATTGTCACACATGGAACTTATAATATAAGGTATTCATTTAATGTTAATGACTATGAGATAATCATTTAACATTTTATATTTTAAGTCTTGTAATTATAAATTGTATATGGTATATAATTTAAATTTTGGAAATAAATGGATTTAAAATTTGATTTTAAATTCGTATCTTCATTAAAATGGAAGTTACAAGTTTTATTTTGAGAAATTAATTATGACTTTATGAAGACATTTAAAAAATTAAAATTTTCCATGTTGCGAGGCCTAATGGCCGAATTTGGGAGGGATAAGGGGAAGAGTTTTGTTTTATTTTGATTAAAAACTAAATCCAAATATAAAAAAGAACAAGTGTGTTTTTCTTTTTTACTCTAATCACTTTTGTCTAACCCTAACCTCCCTAAGTCTTTTGGTTTCTCTCAAGTATTGAAGAACAAAAAAAAGATAAAAACTGTGTGTGATAATTTAAATCTCTAAAGTGTTTAGGATTTATTTTTGTGAGTGAAGCCACCACTTCCCTTTATTGGTTGCGAGCCATAGCGCGGAAGATCTATTGGGACTCAAAACAAAACTTTATACTTCTCTTCTACCTTGTTCTCGGCAGTGAACATGCATAAAAACTGCTCATGGGGCTCGGTTTATGTTGGGTTTTGGTACAATTTATTGGAACATTGGGGGCTGAAATTAGAGTATTTTGGGACTATTTTAGTGGAAAAATTCAGACCTGAACTGCTGCCCCAAATTATGCAAAAACAATGAGTTTTTGGTGTGTGCATTGAGTGTTTTCGGTGTTGTAAAAACTAATTTGTTTAGGATTATTTTGGGGACTGTTTTAGTGTTGTTAAAATCATTAAATACAGCAGAAAACAGAAGCTTAAAAGGACATATAGTTTCGGCCATAAGGAGTGGAGAGTATAAAAATTTTCAAGATCGATCCCGATACCTAAAATATTTCCGCAGGACCGCAAATCGATTCCTACAATCAGTACATCTTGCCTATTATTAATGGCAGCAAGTGCCTGCCCTGTGCTTCCAGTTCTGGTGGGCCCCACTATTGAGCATGTTCCAATTCTCCTCCTCTTGTCAAATGGAACATCATCGATACTCTCTTTTTTCTTCAAACAAATAAAAATGCATACTAAATACAACACGAGCCAAAAGTGTAACTTATGAAAACAAATTAACTAAGTAAATAAGAAATCATCTGAAGGTTATGGACTAGAAACTAAAATTAGGGATTTGCAAATAAAAAATAACAGAATTTGCATTTTACTTCAATTTTATGAGCAATTAAATGAAAAAATATCAAAATTGAAATTGAAATTGAAAGAATAGATGGTTTACACTAAGGTTGTTTATTTCATAAAATTAAATAAAAATGGGAATGAGAATGAGAATGAGAGTGTGACCCACATATTTAGGAATGAGGAATTAGAATCTCATTCCCACCACCCACATGAGAATGAGATTCTCATTCCCATTATTGATGAGAAATTACAATATTATCCCTAAGATAATTAATTAATATTAATTTATAAATAATAAATCAAATGTATTAATAATTAATAAAAAATAATATTTACTATTTTAATAAAATAATAATTTAATAAAAGAATATATTAATATTTCATAATTTAATACATTAATAATTAATTAATAAAGTAATAATTAATTAATACTTAAATAATATATAATAAATAAAAACTATTAATCAATAATTAATAATAAAATAATATTTAATATTTTAATAAAAAAATAATTTAATATTGAGTAATTTAATACATCAAAAATTAATAATAATTAATAAATAATAAATTAATATATAATTATAACTAAGGGTATTTTTGTAACTTTTTAACAATTCATTCCGATTACTGGACAAAGTAAACACATCAATGGTAATACTGCTTCATTCCGATATCGATTCCTACAGTTAAGTAAACAACTTATTCTGATTTCGATTTACCATTCTCATTCCAGCTCATTCCGATTCCATCTCATTCCGATTACGAGTACGTAAACGCACCATAAATGAATTTCACAGAGGTCTGTTCTATTTACGAGACGCCATATCGAAGCAAATCAAACTATCATTTTCTTGAGCCACAAATTGCAAATCCTATTTCGGTCTACGTCGTTGATTTTAGAAACTCAGCATCCCCCTCTCTTGCTCGCTTCGCATTTGTGTCACTGCTATTTTCTCCTCCTTCCAGATCCATGTCTTCGGTCGTTGCCGACGATGCCGCATTGGTCTCTGACACGCTCTAAAAGTGGTTCTTTACTCTCACGTATAAGATTGTCGAAGTAATAAAATAATCCAGTAAGTCCAGAGTCGATATACAAGGAATAGATTTAGTATGATAAAGTAATAATTAGAGCGAAAAGAAAAAAGATTTGAATTGTTTGGAGAATTTGAATTAAAAGACAACAACAAAATAAAATGTTGGGTTATGGGATCGACTTTTAATATTTTATATTTAGAAATCTCACTTTTTATAATATATAAATTATCATTATAACCCAATTAATTTACTTCCAGAATTAATTATGCCAAAAATATAAAACCGGCCATAAAGGCTGTAGTCATTTCTGTCGATAACTAGTCCAGCCAAGGTACTAAATATGCCAAAAATTTTAAACTAGCCATAAAAGCGGTGATAACGTTTGTCTATAACAAGTCTAGTTAGGTATTCAATTATGCCAAAATCGTATAAAACCAGCCATATAAGCGGTAGAAAAGTTTGTTAATAATTAATCCAGATCTCAATTAATTATTATTCATTACTATTTATGTATTATAATATAAGTGAGATTAATCTAAACTTTAATAATAAAAGCTTCACTCATTCCCCCAGCAGAAATTAATTAGCTACTCATACTGTAATTAAAAACACACGTAATTTTATTACTAAAATGAAAAGACATTATAAGAAATTAAAATAAACAAGTTACTTTCTTCCAAACACTTATTCAGAATTCAGAGGAAAATTATAAAGAAAATGAATTCAGAACTCTTCAATTTATTGGCAAAGAAAAGGCTTTCACCAATTTGTCCATTAATTTCTCCACAAAACACTCCACCAAATTGACAAATGTTGTTTTTTTTAAAGATTTGATATTTAACACACTTTGGATTCTTCGTTAATTTTGGTATTGAAAACTTCAGAATTCGAAAATTTTATGAACATCACAGTTGTAGATCTTTGAGTTTTCTTTCATTTGGAACTTGAATCACCTTAATCAGATATAGGAGTAAAAGGTTATGGCCAAAATACGAACATTACACAAGGTTAGAATTTCCGAAGTTGTACACTGTTAGAACACCCTATTAAATTTCTGGCCTCCAATATCCAAATGTCAAGTCCATTTTTCTAGAGATACATCCAAAGTATTATTTCACCTACATAAAAGATAAAAATCACAATTAACATAAATATAATTATTATTCAACAATTATGCTAAATTAAGGGGATTAATGAAACCACAAGTGTAAAATGATATATTATTCTCTTAATAAATATGCACTTTTTAGTCCTAATCACACCCCCAATCAGTTTATCACTAGTCCATAGTAATCTAAGCGAAAACTAAAAAGTGAAATTCTTATCCAAGTTAATAATTGTTTTCTTTCCTTCTAAATTACTAAATAAGTAAATTCTCATGTACTTTATACCATTCTCTATATACACAATTAACAAGGTATTAATCAATTCATTGTGTCCAGAATATTCACAAGTGTTGTTGAAAAGAGAGTAATATTTTTGTCCTAAAGTTATATCAGAATTCAAACATTTTTGGCAATGGAAATTTATTTATAAATGCATATATATATATATTATATATATATATTAATAATGCATCTTCAATCCTTGTAACGAGCTTTGGGCCAATGACTCCCAAACTAGTTGGCTTTAGGGTACTAGGTGTTAAGACACCCCTACGAACTTAATTGCTCGGATCTCAAATGTTAAAAGCTCTACCGTTTGACGGGAACGATCAATGCTTACTGACGTAAGATGTCCGGTTACTAAGTAGAAACTTAATTATTATCATCATCATTTTTTAAAATTAACTCAGGCTCTACCGGTTGACAGGAACAATCACTGCTTATTGAGGGAAGATGTTCGGTTACTAAGTAAAAGGATGGTTAATTTCATATTTTTTTCCTGAATATAAATACAAATTTCACTACTTTTAGGTGTTACCTCTAATAAACTAGAGAACTAAATATTACAAAATTTTCACTTACAACCCTCGTTCACATGTTACTATGTATGTTGATACTACCTGTCAAATGAGCATATAAAGATCAAATTTAATCAACATTATGGAGAATTTGCAAATTTAAATAATTCAAAAGGAAATAAAAAATAACTTGTTACGAATTAGACTGAGATACGTCTCAGGAACGAAAACTCCTTACACATCTATCTCTAAACAAAAATTCTACTTCGTTAGTAAAAAATTAAAACAAAACTTTTTTTTAAATAAAAACACACAAATAAAATAAAAACAACAAGTCAACTATCCCCTCCTCTCAACCTAATTGAGACAATGTCCCCAATGTTTGAATAAGAAGAAGTAGAGTTTAGAAAACATCACCTGGTTAGTGTGGATTTGACAATTGAATCTACAACTAAAAGAAAAATTACAGATTAAGATCCAGGTTTACCCTGCGCTTCTTGCCACGATCGTTAACAGACTAGTTCGATTTGGAAATAATAGGGTCGATTTTTGGTTTATAAGCTAAAAGTTGGTCAATTAGACTATCAGCTTTTCTTGCAGTTAGGAAGATATCTTTTACCGATTTTAAAATAAACCCATTTCTTCTAGCATCTTCAAGAAATACAAAAAGAAAATCGAAAAATCCATCAACATTAAACAATCCAATGCGTTTTTGGTGAATGTTCAAGTTCGCCCATGGCAGAACTTTGAAAATTTCTTCCAACATGCCCAATCCTCATGGTAAAACAATAAAAGTGTCAGGATGATTGATCATTTCAATAAGTCTTTCAGACATGCCAGAAACAATGCACTTCTCTCCATTTGATTTTTCGATAATGTTATCCTCTCTCAAGGTATTGAAATGATCCCCAAAACTTGACTGTCACCATCCTGTACGGCCTTTGAAACACATCCCATCAATCCAAGATTGCCATCGCCATATAGTAAGTGCAAGGTTTTTCCGCCATAACTCTACCCAATTCTTTTGCAGCCTCAACAAATTCTGGTTTAGTTACAGAGCTAGTTCCACAAAACACACAGATATTAATGACTCGTCTTCTTGAAGTTGTTTCCATTTTTTACTTTCTCTCTTATCTAGATGTGTTGAAGAGAGAAATGATGAGCTGAATTTATAGATCCTGAAAAAGGGTGAGTAATAATTGCACTAGGACCTACAAAATGATAATTGTTAGATGAACAATAAAATAGATCGTGAAAGTCAAAAAGTTTAGATACTATCGGTGAAAATTTAAAGTAAAGAAAATCAAAGTAGTAGAGAAAAGGAAATCAAAGCAATAATTGAAACAATATGTACAGCTAGTTGTGATTGTGGCTTACATCTTCCTTTGGTTTTACGTCCAGTAACAGCTTGAACGCCCTCTATGGATCGGGGATATGCTTCCCATCCAATTTTCTTATAAATTGGAAAACAAGGTCTTTTAAAGTCAGATTCCCGAGACTATAATATTGTCTTTCTTTTTGAAATTGTGTATGCAAATTGTGAATTATTCGATGAACATGTCCACTAGGATGCGTCGCAAGAGTCAATGATATATCATCTAAAGACTCCTTACTCAAGCCATCTCTAATGAATTGAATTTTATCTTCGTGATTATCAGACACCATTCCTAAAGAACGACAACGAGTGTTACATGACCAGCATGCAAATTTATAACAAATACTTAATTGTTTAGCTCTTCGTTTCTTAGCATAGATGTTTTTCCCTAAACCAGACATGTTAGAAATGACAGAATCAGATGACTCATCTGCCAATGAAACATGTGAGAGATGAGTTTTTCGATCCCGACTCTTCGATTCATTTCACGGCCCTAGCCACCCGCCAGATCGAAGCTCTCAGAGAGTACTACAAGTTGGCGGTGATGGTTTTTCCGTTTCGTGCACGGTTTCACATGAATCAAGAAATAAAGAAATGGTGAACAATACCCTCGAATGAAAAATAGTTCCGATTGAAATTCTGTCGATTCCAATGCATTGTGGGATCGTTGGGAGTCCGTATATGCCTTCGAAATCTCGATTTGACTAGGACCTGAAGTGCCCGTGAAGCCAGTTAAGTAAATAATGCTAAGAGTACTTTAATTGTTGAATTCGTGTTTTAAATATATATAGAGATGACTGAAATATTTATGATAAGATGAGGATAATTAAGAGATGGTCTTGAGAACAAAGTTTGAGATTTTGTATTGATGAGTGGTAAATGTATCATTATTTTCCACTCATTTGACCTAATATTTTGTATAGTTTCTTGAGTTTTGTGAATATTTTGATGTGTTTTGTGTTATTTTGTAGATAAATAAAGTTTCAGGACTCTCTGGAGGTAATTCAGGGCCAAAACAGTGAAAAACGGACAAAAAATGCGAAATTGACTTTTGGGCGTCGCGACCGCTAACGTACGTCGGACCTTGCTAATGTGCACCGAATCATGCAAAAATATGCCGGGACACATGGCAAAATCTGAGAAGTCTGCTAACATGCGCCTTTGCTAACGTGCACCTGCCACATTTCAATATTAGAGCAAATACGCTAACGTGCTCCGTGCCACATGTCATCATCACATGCTGTCGAAAATCACCATCGCCACGTGTTGTCTACGTGTCATCCACGTGTCAGCCATATGGCGTCCACATCAATCACATGCCGAGTCAGCTTGACACGTGTCAGCCACATCATCATCAGCCAATCATCTTATGCCATGTGTCACCATCACATGTTTCCGACAATCAACATTGCCACGTCATCGCCATGTCAACACAATCATTCAGCTGCCAGTGCCACCGGGACCCGTGTCAGCAGATCCAGATTTTTGGCCGTAATCTTCGGCGCGTCACGACGCGCAAGGCCTATTGGTGTTTATAAATTCAGCTCCATTTCAGAATTCAAATCATGCCTTTCTTAGGTTTCTTTAAGGGATTTAAAGATTACATATTGTTTGTTTAAGTTTTTGTAATTTTAAATTAAGCATTTTATTTATTTATTTACTTTCTGCACTTTTAATTATGCAATTTTACTTTTTGAAATAGTTTTATTTTATTTTTTTTTATTTTATTTCTTTTATGTTCAGTAGTTAATTTACTGCTAGGGTAGGGTGAAGCTTTTTACTATTCTAATTTAGATTAAACTCCCTCAATTATAAAATTTAAATTATCTAAAACCTGACTTAATTGGATACCGCCTTATGGTCGGTTGGACTTAATTAAATTGATTTTAACCTGACTAAATTGGATACCGCAATATTAGTCGGTTGGTAATTAATTATAAATTTGACTTAATCAGGATACCGCCATATTGGCCGGTTGGTAATTATCATGCAAAATTTATATATTATAATAAGGGAGATTTTTAAATTAGAAATATTAAAGGTAGATTAATCTCACTTAATTTATAATATGGGAATTGTAATTAAATAATATGGATTAAAAGTTGATATCGCCTTAATGGCTGGTTTTAATTATTTAACATAATGTGACACCGCTTATAGGTCGGTCTTTATGTGACAGATGATTACCGCCTATATGGCTGGTTTATGGATAAATAATAACACCGCCTTTATGGCTGGTTCAACTTAATTGGGTAACACTGACAATTTCCATATTATAATAAAGTGAGATTTCTAAAGGTGGATCCCCTAACCCCCAACATTTTATTTTTATTCTAGGGAAGTGATGAAGCACAATATTAACAAGCTTAATAATTGATTTAATTTTATTTTGGGTAGCACTTTAGTTTGTTTATTGAATCTTAAGCTTAATACTTCTTGTTGCCTGATCATCAATAAGATTGATGTGGTAAATTTAAAATGAACTTGGAAAAGGGATTTTAGGTTTCAGCCTTAGATTCAATAGCTCACGATCTTCCTTGAGGATAGATAACCCTTTAATTGATTTCCTTACAAGATAGACATATACCTGTCGGGCGTGGGTAACCATAATTGGAATTTGAACTTAATGAATTCAGATAATTCGGTTAACATAGACATATGATTAATTTGGTTATTGGGGTATTTGCGTCTGACCATCGACATAGGCTTTTACATATTTTCGTGTTCCAGGTTAGCAAACTTTTTTATTACATATATATAAGAGAATCAATTCATCATTAGAATTATATTGTGTGTAGTCATACCCTATATTTTTGTGTCTTTTATTATTTTCCTTAGTATTTTCTTTTGTGTCTTTATTTATTTATTTATTCAGCAATTCCACATTCAACCAACCAATCAATAAATCATTCCATTCTCCCTTAATTAGATACCTGTAAATAAATAGTATCAACAATTAATAACAACAGTAGGAATTAAGTCATCGTGGGATCGATATTTTTATACTACTTGAACGATACGTGCGCTTGCGTTATATGTGTGTGATCACGCCGGTCAAGTTTTTGGCGCAGTTGCCGGGGACTTATTTTTCTCGAGTTATTAATTTTGAATCTATCTATTTTACTTGTATCTAATTTTCTTTATTTTTATATGTAATTTTTATTTATTTCTTTTGTTTTCAGGTTGTTGAAAAATGGAACATTATTAGGAGATTGAGGGAGCAACAGTCCGGTTTTCTGAGGCTTGTTGTCCAGCCCAACAATTATCACTGGATGTTAAGCAATACTACATTTTCTCAACAGAACGCAATGGGGAGATGTGAGATATATAATGGTAACCACCCGAGCAATCAATGTCTATACCTTTCAGGGTGGCAGAACTATCAGAATCATTCAAGGTACGAAGAACAACCAAATTTTTCATCTTATCCACCATTCATCTATGATCTTCATCAAGAACCAGAACCATCAGAGGAAGAATAGATGATTCACATGTAAAAAGATTGGCTAAAGGAACGAGAAGCTCAAATTGATGCACAAATTCAGAGTCAAGTTGAATCCATACAGAGGATGACATATCAAATTAGAAAATTAACAGAAAACCAGTGCTACGTACCTCAAGAATCATTTTCAGATGAAACTAACGAAGCCTTCGAGTACCAAGCTTTTCACCATGACACTTTAGCAGAAGATGAGGCTGAGTAGTATCAGGAATTTGAGGTATCAGTTTAGGATCCCGAACCAACAAAGTCTCAATTTGATTTTTATTATTCGGACTCTGACGAAGATGAAGAAGTAGAGCTGTTTGCACCAACAAAAAGTGAGAATGAAACTCTGTATATCTATACATCCTCAGGTTGACACTTATGGAGCATGCATTTCATAAATGATAGATGAAGAGCTGAATGAGGAAATCCTAAAATACATATGTGAAGAAAAGGCGGAGGAAGAAGCAGAGCAAATGAAGGAGCAACTGTCTGACCAAATTGAAGATCTCAGACATTCAGGAGAAACATCAATGTTTTGGGGAGTACAGATCAAAGATATCACCCAGAATCTTGACAGAATGGAATTTCCATTCCAAGTCAAGCACCATACGAGACCTCCTGATTTTCTTCTGGAATCATTGGAGCGACAAAGATAAAAAAGGTGGCACAGACACTGAATGGGACAAAATTCTTTTTGCCACTTAACCGTTGGAAGAGACCCTTCAAAAGCAACGCAAATGAGATTGTCTTTAATCGGACATCCAAGACGACGCTGAAACCTCATGACAGATTGACAACAGACACGTCTGGCTGAAGACAAAAAATTTAGCGCTAGCAGGGAGGCAACCCATGCAAAAATTTTATTTTTATTTAATTTTAAATTTTTTGTATTTTGTGTATAAATGTTGTAGAGTTTTTAATTTTATGTGTTATTTTTACAGGGAAAAATATAGACGGAGTATTTTTAAGGCAAAACGAACCAGTGAAAGCGGGATTATCACGGAATAAATTTGACAAAATTGCGAGGATCAAAAGTCAATCCAGTAAAGACGGCTGAGTAAGGAGTCAACTCTTGATAGGCGTCCCAGTGGATTTATTTGTCAAAAGACTTGATTTTGCCAAAAAAAAGTCCAATGATTTGATTGTTTGTCTTAGTTAAAAAGTTGTAGGAAAAGATAAATGCTAATTTCACTTTTATCCCAATTTTGAACTTCATATCTAGGTCAGACTCGTACACACTAAAAAATAGTTATGTAAGAAGTTAGATAATAAGGAGTTAACAAAGTGACTAGTCGAAATGATCGGTAGTTGATGAATGACCGTTTGCCTGAGTTTCTGTTTCTGTCTACAATTATTTATTATGTGGGGTATGTAAAAAAAAAGAAAAAAAATTAAACTAAACTAAACAATTACTTAGTAACCCGACATCTTACCTCAGCCAGTGATAGTTCGCGTCAAACGGGAAATCTTTTGTTAGTTTAATAAAACATCTGAGATCCGAGTGATTAAGTCCTTAGGGGTGTCTTAACACCTAGTGCCCTAAAGCCATCTGGTTTGGGAGTCACTGACCCAAAGCTCGCTACATAGATTGAAGATGTTGTATATGAATAAAACAAATCACAGACCTCACCTGCGCTGATTGTTGTAGACATAACAATTTTAGATACTCAAGTTGGTTTGACCCATTAGCTACTAATAGTTGAGACGAAATCACCTAGTTGATAACTTAGAGTAGAAGCTGTTTGCAAAATTATTCACACACATTTTGAGTCTGATTTAGATATTTTGTTCAAAAGAATCGATTTTAGTTGAAGTATGCATTTTGAAGGTTCCTCTAACTTTGATGCTAGACATTCTCCGATGATGCTTTTAATATATCTATTATTTTATTATTTTATTTTCTCTTGTCTTTTTGCTTTTTTGTGCATTAGTTTTATTATCTTTTTGTTTTTATAAAACGTTTGTGGGTATCGTCGCTGTAAGCCCTCACGAGACTACAACTCGTCCACTAGGGACACCTAAGGGTTTAAAGGCTTGTTGCATATGCTAAATGCAACTGTGATCCCTAAGAAAGTGTTGGGATGTATGCCATAGAGCTACATGTGATGTAAACGGCTTCATGTGTTTAGAAATAAAAGGATGCATTATTCATTTATCTAATTGTTTGTTCAATATCGCATATTGTATATCTTCATAAATACCGTAGATTACTTATGTACCTTCAGACTTGGTGTATGAATGTCATGCACCAGAGGATTTAAGACTGAAGTTAGTAATCTTAAATAGTCCATAAAGAGCAAACAAACCGGGTACTTTGTTTGTGGTTTATCTATAGCTGCGGTCCATTCTATATTTGGATGACGATCTTAATCCGGATCGTCCATGTAGAGACATGAGAATGGAGGCACTTTATATGATGTGATCATATAGGACTGGGCCTAGATAGAAATGACATTCTTATAATATCCGTTAAACAAAGAAAGTCATTTCGATCTACTTGATGGTCATAATATGGATTGATCTTAATCCTGAGTATACTATGAACTCCTGCATAACGGGTTGTGTCCTTTGATTTACAAAGGTGAGGTTGGTGTAGCAATCCCAACCAATAACTACGTACTTTGGGGGCATAGTCTGTTATGTAGCTGGGAACGTTTTACATAGACATGGAATTCACTCCTTCTTGTGAGAAGTAGATGAATATCTCTCTTAAGGGTTGATTCGGTACTTGAACGATTAAAGCGCTCAAGTCTTTCTATTACGAATAGAAAGATTAATATTCATAACAGTTATGAATAAATCATTCGTTAGAGAATCAATGGTACTTAAGATAAAATAATTAGAGGGGTATAACAGACATTATGACCCGGCTCTAATTACGAGATATTCGTGAATGATCAATTCGTATGCAATGACTATATCGGTGGACACCGACTTTGTTCGGCCTTATATTTCATCTACGGCGACGAGAGTGCAACTTCGGGTTTTTAGTGGAATAACCCGGAGTTAATAATTCGTAATATTTAATTAAGAGCTTAATTAATATTTCGAGATTATTGGAGCTCAGAACCGTAGGTCCACTTGGTCCCCGTGCTAGCTCGATTTACTATAGCGGAGCTAATATAATTGGATGGTCCAATTATATACTCACAAAAGGAATAAATATTATTAATATGATTAATAATAATTATATCACACATGAGACTTTATATTAAAAGTTAATATAAAGTATTAATAATTATATATGATAATTATTAAATTAGAACATTAAAATATATATGATATAATTTAATAAGGCTAAGGATTATTACCAAGGTAGGATTCCTTATTGGATAAAAAATTATATTTGTTTGTTTTGGAAACAAAATCAAATCCTAATTGTCCCCTACCTTGGCCGAATTTTTGGAGTCATATTAGGGATAAGATTTGTTTGTTTTGGAAACAAAATCAAATCCAAATTAAATCCCCCTTGGCCGAAAATTTGGAGTCCTAAAGGAAATAGGATTTGTTTATTTTGGAAGCAAAATAAAACAAGGATTCATAATCCCCCCTTGGGCGAATTTCAAGAGCAATGGGAGACTAGTGGTTGATTTGTTTAATGAAACAAATTAACCATAAGTATACAAGAAAAATTATGATTTAATTTTTCGGATCCAAGAAATCAAAAAAACCTAGCCTACATCTCATTCTCCAAGCTCTCAAGAGTTGAGAATTCTTTTGGTGTGTGTGATTATTCTCTAAACCGTTTAGAGATTAATTTATGAGTGTAGCCCACACTACCCTCCGTTAGTGTCGAGACATAGTTCGGAAGACCTCGTGACGTTGAAAAACATCCCCAAATACTTAACACAAGTCACGGCAACCAGCCCCTGGAATCCCTGCAATTTGCGCAGATACAAGTTCTCAGGGAGCTCCGTTTTGTTTGGTTTTCATTCAGGATTTTGGAAAATACTTTAGGATAAATTTAGGGCTGTGTTAGGATTGATTTTTGGAGAAAAATCAGATCTGAAATTGAGCAGTGAGTGGCGTAAATCAGACCTGAAACTGGGTGCAGTTCGCGCCCATAACGTGTCCAAAACAGTCTGTTATTTCACTGCAGTTCAAGGGCTATTCAGGGACTCTTTTGGGGCTATTCCAGAGTAGAGATTTTGTCCAAAACATCAGTGAATCCACTGGTGTGGTTCGGCCAAGCAAAGGGAAGAGCATAAAATTTTTTCAAGTTCGATCCGTGAGCCTAATCGCTTCCGCTGCGCGAGGGAAAGCATTTCCTACAGAAAGTGGCTTATTTAAATTTTATTTTAAAGATGTTTATGTTATGTTATTTTATTATTTTGCTCGAGGACTAGCAAAATGTTAGGTTTGGGGGTGTGATGAGTGGTAAATATATCACTATTTCCCACTCATTTGACCTAATATTTTGTATAGTTTCTTGAGTTTTGTGAATATTTTGATGTGTTTTGTGTTCTTTTGTAGATAAATAAAGTTTCTGGACTTTCTGGAGGTAATTCAGGGCCAAAACAGTGAAAAACGGATAAAAAGGACAAAACTGACTTTTGGGCGTCGCGACGCAATCACGACCGCTAACGTGCACCAAACCTTACTAACGTGCGCCGAATCATGCTAAAATGCACTGAGACACGTGTCAAAATCTGAGAAGTTTGCTAACATGCGCCTTTGCTAATGTTCGTCTACCACATGTCAACATCAGAGCAGATCCGCTAACGTGCGCCGTGCCACGTGTCATCATCAGCCAATCATCTTATACCACGTGTCACCATCACATACTACCGACAATCGACATCACCACATCATCACCATGTCAGCACAATCATTTAACTGCCAGCACCGCCGGGATATGTGTCAGCAGATCTGAATTTTACGCAGCAATCTTCGGCGCGTCGCGGCGTGTAAGGTTGTGCTCGTCGCGACGCGCAAGGCCTATTGGTGCCTATAAATTCAGCTCGATTTCAGAATTCAAATCATGCCTTTCTTAGGTTTCTTTAAGGGATTTAAGGATTGCATATTGTTTATTTAAGTTTTTGTAATTTTAAATTAAGCATTTTTATTTATTTATTTATTTACTTTCTGCACTTTTAATTATGCATTTTTACTTTCATTAATAGTTTTATTTTATTTTATTTTTATTTCTTTTATGTTCAGTAGTTAATTTACTGCTGGGGTAGGGTGAAGCTTTTTACTATTCTAATTTAGATTAAACTCCCTCAATTATAATATTTAAATTATCTAAAACTTGACTTAATTGGATACCGCCTTATGGTCGGTTGGACTTAATTAAATTGATTTTAACCTGACTAAATTGGATACCGCCATATTGGTCGGTTGGTAATTAATTATAAATTTGACTTAATCAGGATACCGCCATATTAGTCGGTTGGTAATTATCATGCAAAATTTATATATTATAATAAGGGATATTTCTAAATTAGAAATATTAAAGGTAGATTAATCTCACTTAATTTATAACATTGAAATTATAATTTAATAATATGGATTAAAAGTTGATACCGCCTTAATGGCTGGTTTTAATTATGTAACATAATGTGACACCGCTTATATGTCGGTCTTTAGGTGACAGATGATTATCACCTATATTGCTAGTTTATGGATAAATAATAACACCACCTTTATGGCTGGTTCAACTTAATTGGGTAACACAGACAACTTCCATATTATAATAAAGTGAGATTTCTAAAGGTGGATCCCCTAACCCCCAACATTTTATTTTTATTCTAGGGAAGTGATGAAACACAATATTAACAAGCTTAATAATTGATTTAATTTTATTTTGGGTAGCACTTTAGTTTGTTTATCGAATCTTAAGTTTAATGCTTCTTGTTGCCTGATCATCAATAAGATTGATGTGGTAAACTTAAAATGAACTTGGAAAATGGATTTTAGGTTTCAGCCTTAAATTCAATAGCTCACGATCTTCCTTGAGGATAGATAACCCTTTAATAGATTTCCTTACAGGATAAACATATACCTGTCGGGCGTGGGTAACCATAATTAGAACTTGGAATTAATGATATTCAGATAATTCGGTTAACATAGACATATGATTAATTGGGTTATTGGGGTATTTGCGTCTGACCATCGACATAAGCTTTTGCATATTTTCGTGTTCTAGGTTAGCAAACTAATTTATTACACTTATATAAGAGAATCAATTCATCATTAGAATGATATTGTGTGGAGTCATAACCCTATATTTTTGTGTCTTTAGTTATTTTCCTTAATATTTTCTTTTGTGTCTTTATTTATTTATTTATTCAGCAAATCCACATTCAACCAACCAATCAAGCAATCATTCCCTTCTCCCTTAATTAGATACCTGTAAATAAATAGTATCAACAATTAATAACAACAATAGGAATTAAGTCCTCATGGGATCGATATTTTTATAATACTTGAACGATACGTGCGCTTGCATTATACGTGTGTGATCAAGCCGGTCAAGTTTTTGGCGCCTTTGCCGGGGACTTATTTTTCTTGAATTATTAATTTTGAAGCTATCTATTTTACTTGTATCTAATTTTCTTTATTTTTATCTGTAATTTTTATTTCTATCTTTTGTTTTCAGGTTGTTGAAAAATGGAACATTATTGGGAGATTGAAAGATTACCAGCTTTACTAAAAGAAGATACACCCCAAATCAGGGAGCAACAGTCCGGTTTTCTGAGGCCTGTTGTCCAGCCCAATAATTATCACTGGATGTCAAGCAATACTACATTTGCTCAACATAACGCATTGGGGAGATGTGATATATGTGATGGTAACCACCCGAGCAATCAATGTATATACCTTTCAGGGTGGCAGAACTATCAGAATCATTCAAGGTACGAAGAAAACCACATTTTCCATCTTATCCACCATCCATCTATGATCTTCATCAAGAACCAGAACCATCAGAGGAAGATCAGATGATTCACATGCAAAAAGATTGGCTAAAAGAAAGGGAAGCTCAAATTGATGCACAAATTCAGAGTCAAGCTAAATCCATATAGAGGATGACAGATCAAATTAGACAATTAACAGAAAACCAGAGCTACGTACCTTAATAAGCATTTTCAGATGAAACTAACGAAGCCTTCGAGTACCAAGCTTTTCACCATGACACTTTAGCAGAAGATGAGGCTGAGCAGTATCTGGAATTTGAGGTATCAGTTCAGGAGCCCGAACCAACAAAGTCTCAATTTGATTTTTATTATTCGGACTCTGACGAAGATGAATAAGTAGAGCTGTTTGCACCAACAAAAAAGTGAGAATGAAACTCTGTATCCTCAAAATGAAGATCTTGGTGGTTGCATCGCATAAATGTTTGAAGAAGAGCTATCTGACTCAGTCATATCAGATAATGAAGACCTAAAAATAGACACATCTGTACATCCTCAAGTTGACACTTATGGAGCATGCATTTCACAAATGACAGATAAAGAGCTGAATGAGGAAATCCTAAATACATATGTGAAGAAAAGATGGAGGAAGAAGCAGAGCAAATGAAGGAGCAAATGTCTGACCAAATTGAAGATCTCTGATATTATGGAGAAACATCACTGTTTTGGGGAGTACAGATCAAAGATATCACCCAGAAGCTTGACATAATGGAATTTCCATTTCAAGTCAAGTACCATACGAGACCTCTTGATTTTCTTTCTGGAATCATTGGAGCAACAAAGATAAAAAAGGTGGCACAAGCACTGAATGAGACAAAATTCTTTTTGCCACTTTACCGTTGGAAGAGACCCTTTAAAAGCAACGCACATGAGATTGTCTTTAATCGGACATCCAAGACGACACTGAGACCTCCTTGTTGGGTTTCTACTATAGTCCCAAGATCATTCAAGCAATGAAATCAATGTGAATACAATAAAGAAGTATGGCAGAATCATACTTACGATGAACGGATTTGCGATGCGAAGAACACAAAACTTTTTCCTCCTCCATGGAAGCTCTCGGCCAAGCCCTCTTTGTGCTCCTTTGATTTTCGGTCAATCTCCATTTGAGTGTTCCAAAATCCAAGCTTTGTAAATGGTGATTCCAATCTCAAGGGTTTGTTTCCCTATCACCTTCGGATGACTCTTTATATACTAGCATTGAAAAACTTTGCCACAAATCTTCTTTATTTCTTCTTCTTGCTCTCGGTTTTGAGAGAGATAAAAGAGAGAAAATGGCCCCTGGTCGTGAGGTAGGAGGAGGGAGAGAGAGAGAATAAGTGAGTTAGTTTTGTGTATTTAGATTTCTAAAATCTAATACCAAATATTCAAATCCAAAAGTACAAGGCAGTAAAGCCTTCCAACCACCCCCATCAATCACAATTGACTAACATCACATCACATCACTCAAAGTGACAAGACATCTATCACTTGAATGACTAATGATGTGACGCTTGATGTGACTTGTGGGCCGCACTTGAATTCGAAATACGAGTGGGCCCGTAAACACTCCCGGGCTCAGGTTCGTTAATTCCGAATTAATAAATTTTCCATTGCGACGTAATTAAATCAAATTTAATTAAATAATTATGTCTAGCAAAATTAGTATTCACGTAGCTAGCAAATTAATTCTAAATTAACTCATTCGCTGGAATTAAATTCTAAATTTAATTCCGCGTTGAAATCTAATTTCGTATAATATATCGAATATATTATTTTATTGATTAATTCCAAATTAATCGTTTTCTCTCTCTAAATAATATTTTATCCTAGATAAAATATCTCCTTAATTAATCCTAGATTAATAATGTGCGAGTCATACATCATCGGTGAATCTTTGAGAAGTGACCCATGAGATCCCCGGATATGTTGGCAGTAAATCCGGTCGTCGAACTATCCAAACACGTACGTACCTAGAACTACGTTTTTACCGATTTACAAGACATGGTTGGCTTCTAGCAAAACACCTTGCCTACCCAATTCTCCAGAAATATTCTTAAAGGAATATGTAATCTATATCAGGCGTAGTATACGTAGTATTGCGTATTGCGATCCAGTATCGGATGTCACGTGCTAGGCCTGGGGCTGAAATTGTGTCTGCCCCGTACGAAGCACATATCGAATCTCTGGTAACTAGTCTCTATAATCGGATAAACATGACATTGTCATAATATCCCGATAGCTGCAGCATATAAGAGCACTAGTTCCGTATCCTACGTGATCATCATCTCCACTATGGATGGAGTGATACTTCCATCTTGACATCACACCCAATACACTACGATTCTCAATATACCCAGAAGAGGCGTACACAGAACCGGTTAAATCCCTGGACGACCAAAACCAAAGTATATTGATTGTCGCAAGTATTAGCGGTGCAAGTCTCAGGTTAAGACCAAATACACCTACCCTGATTCGGACTCTCATAGACACACAATCATACTACCAAAGAGATTCCGAGGGGTCTATCCAGAGCGAAGCTGTTTCCGTACCATCGGTAAACACAACCTTCTATTACACTTGCATGAGTATCCACTACCCAAATATATGAGAACTATGCCGTTATGCTCCCATAACACGCACAAATGCAATACTAGTCTATTCTGCATTATGGATGTCCAATCTCGATAGTACTCTACTAGGGATGTTTTAATGATTAAACCTTCATGGATCAATACTGTCTCATATCTTATCAATCCGAAACTAATCATATGGACTTTTATCATTTATATATCCCAGTAAATTAAATGATAAAAGAGCAATTTCCTTTGTCACATAGTTAATTTGTACAACAACACCATGTTCTGTACAAATAGTGATGCTATGGGTCATAATTGTCCAACAATCTCCCACTTGGCCTATAGCCAATCACTCAAGTGTCTTACACTTGAACTATGTACGGTTCGCTCAAACTTCTGCTGAGAAAAATGCTTTCGTCAGCGGATTTGCAAAGTTATCATCTGATGTGATTTATTCGATCATCACATCGCCACGATGTATGATTCGAACAAATCAGATGAATAGTTGAAGTATATACTTGGATCGTTGATGAGACCATTAATTATTTAGCCTATGCTGTAGCCTAGCTCAGCTGCTAACAGAACTATACCTAATCTGATTAGGATTAAGATCCAAATGGCTTCTATTGCTGCCCCAACTGTAGCAATATTCCACTTTTGTTGTTTATCCGCAACAATATCTTGCTTGGAAGATTTCCAGCTCACTGTTTCGTTATTCAAACTATATAGTACCCCTTATTACGACTTATAGTCGTTATTATCGGTTAGGAAACTTGCAACGGTGAATCCAGTCACTTCAAGTTCTCATTCTCCATAGTTTAAGAAAGCATCCTTAGTTCATCTAAGATACTTAAGGATGTTCTTAACATCAATCCAGTGACTATCAATTGGATTGGCTTGATTGTGACTCCATATGCTCAAAGCATATGAGACACCAGGTCGCGTACATATATATTTCAATGTACGAGTTCTCGGAGAGTGCCAACAACTTTTAGATCTATCCCAGTAGATCTTTATTCCTAGAATAAAGGTTGTTTCTCACAAGAATTCTACGGAGAATTTTCATGAAAGCCAAGCTTTAACCGATTGTATTATGGGAATGTCATTTCCAAGAAATGATATATCATTATTTAAGACAGTCACTTTCAGTGCGCTCCCACTAACCCTCTTATATACACAAGAATCATATTTGTTTTGAATTAAATCATATACCATTATGATAACATCAAAACGATAATTCCAAGAACGCAATGCTTGCTTCAATCCATCAATGGATCGAATTACCTGCAAACCTTGTTTGCTAGTTTTAGTACAACAAAACCGTCAGGATGTTGTAAACATCCTCCAAAAGGTTTCCGTTTAAGGAAAGCGATTTTGACGTCCAAATGCCATATTTCATAAATGAAACATGCAGCATTAGCAAGCATTATCCAAATGGATTTAGCCATGGCAACATGTAAAAGGTTTCGTCGTAATCGACAAAATGTTGATAACGATACCTTTTCTCTACAAGCCTAGCTTTGTACGTTGGTATGTTGCCTTCCATGTATGTATTCCTTGAAGACTTATATAGTACCAATAGGCACAATGCCTTCCGGTACAACAACTAGTGTCCAAACTTGGTTGGTTTACATGGAATCTATTTCGGACATCATTGCACTTTGCCATGATAGGGAGTCGATACCTTGTATAACTTCCTCATATGTAGTCAGTTTGTCTTCCTCAATAAGATTGACATCTTCATGAGGTGAGATCAGAAACCCATACCTCCCAGGTTATTTTCTGACTCTTTCCGACTTACGCGGTTCTTGTGTATTCGAAGATTGTGGTATAGTTTCATCCCTGATGAATTGTTTATGTTCCATTAAGGACTCGGTGCCTAGAATAGTATTACTCCGATTTTCATCGAGTTTTACTTTCTTCCCACTTACCACTGCATATTGGTATTCCTCTTAGTAAAACCGCATGGCGAGCAACAATTACATTGTTCTCAAGTGAGTTGTATAAGTACTATACTTTGGTTTCCCTAGGATAACCTACAATTAGGCACTTATCCGATTTGGGTTCTAGTTTGGTATCATCCAAACATCTGCCTAGCATTCCCAAATCTTCAGGAATGAGAAAACCCAGTTTTTTTTTCCTGTTCATATCTAATATGAAATCTCTCTAACAGATTTTTATGGAACCTTATTCAAAATAAGTGTTGCACTATTTTAATGCGTATCCTTAGAAGGAAAATGGTAGCTCAGAGCGACTCATAATTAACCTTATCATGTCCAACAAAATTCGGTTTCTCAGTTCGGACACACCGCCAAATTGAGGTGTTCCGGGAGGAGTCCATATTGAAAGAATATTATACTTTTTCAAGTAATTGAGAAACTTATTGCTTAAGTATTTTCCATTACGGTCTAACCGTGACAGTTTAATATTTTAGCCGATCTGTGTGTTATACTTTGTGTCGAAACTCTTTGAATTTATCAAAAGTTTCCCATTCGTGTTTCAAAAGAAACACATAACCATAACGCGATGCCACATCCATAAAGGTTACGAAGTATTCAAATCCACCTCTAGCCTAGATAGATATGGGCCTACTTACATCACTATGAACGAGGGCTAACAGATCGGTGGCACTTACACTTTTACCAAGTAAAAGGTATTTTAGGCACTTTGCCCAATAAACTAGATTCGTAGACATCATTTGAATAGGATCAAATCCGTCCTAGTATCCACTCCTCAAAAGTGTGGATATACGAGTCTTGTTAGATGTGTCCCAGACAACAATGCCATAAATAAGTCTCATCTGATTAATTCAGTTTGAGCTATTTGTTTGTCATGTCATACGTTTGAGATTCATTTATATTCAAAATATAAATACTGTTATTTACATCTAATGTGTTTATCTCAATATCATCTTTATAAAATGAAACACTTTAGTGTTCTAGAATATAAAGGTATACCCGCAACCAGTTATACTCTGATATAGAGATAATGTTTCTAGTCAAACTAGGTACATAGTAACAGTTTCCTAATTTAAGTACATACCCGAAGGGTAGTTCCTAAACTTAGGTTTCTACGGTTAAAATAGCGACTCTCGTCCTATTTCCGATTCGCAAATCAATCTCAACTGAAGTCAGTATCCTGCTTATCAGCAAATTATACACATCAGTACATATCTTATGTACCACATCTAGTATCAAAATCCAATTTTGAAACTAATAGTGAACATGTTTATGACAAACATACTTGAAGTCGGAGCCTTGCCCCGCTTCATTTCCTTCATGTGTGCCATGTCCATACGACAGTCACGCATCCAGTGACCCCGTTTGCCATAGTTTAGGCAGACATCTTGGGATATGTCCTTTGTCTTCCCAGAAGACTGTAATGATTTTGTCTTTGCCCATTTTAGAAGCTCTGGCTTTGCTTCATAGAACATAGCCATCAACTCTCCAAGAGTTTACTCTTGATTCACAATGAACCTGCCCCAGCTTTCGGGTAGAGACTATAAGATCAAATCTTTGGTAGTCTCGGCCACGTAGGTAATGCCCAGCTAACCTAGCTGATCGATGTCAGCAATCATCTGTGACACCTAGTGCTCAACAAATGTACCATCTGACATACACGAGCTAAAGAGCTTCCTTTTGCAATTAGTACTTCTAAGATCTAAGAATAGATCTATGAAGATCTTTAATTTCATCATCATGGTATAAGGATCTAATCCTTAATTCTGACGACGGAATTAAAGTGTCATTGCGGTAAGCATAATGGATTGAGCACTAAAGTTATCATCACATGAATCTTCGAAAGATCATGTTCTACTATTTGCTCAACTCCGAGCTTAGGCCCGAGATATTTCTCTATCAAATAAAGTAACTCCTCAGATCCCAGGACTATCTTCAGGTATTATTCCCAATCTGATAATTAAAGCCGTTTAAAGACATTATAACCCAAGTTTATGTTTTAAACGCTAATCTTTCATTTATCTTGATTGCTATAGTCCAACTATCCAATCAACGATTTTAGGTACTATTAATATAATGATTACTATAGTCTAACTATATAATCAACTATAATTAAATTGGTTAAATTCAAATATATTGATTACTATAATCCAATTATATAATCAACTATAATTGAAGTAGTTTGAATACAGTCCAATTGATTAATTAAAACAACGATTAAATATTACTTAATTGACGAAAAATTGAAATGAGCACGTATTGGCAAGTATCTAAACGAAATTGGAAATTTAATACTTGCCTCCCACTATTTTTCGACGAGCCTCTAACCCTCTGTTTAGTACTCGGGAAACCTTGTTTCATAGTGTGCTAGGATCCCGTTAAATAACACACAACATTGACTTGGCAAACAAGTGTATGATATTTAACTAGGTAGATCTCTAAGATCAATTGGATCTCATCCAATTCCTAGATCCAGTAGGTGGACATCCAAATCCGAAATATATATCTAATATATGCCAATATATCCAATATATTGCCTAACCTTTTTCCTCTGAATCAACTAAGCCTTGGCTTTGGCACAACAAACTTAATGATTCCAGTTAAGCATGACCCATTGACCTTGGAAAGCTTCGTAATCGATGTCGATGGACAAGAAGTGATCTTGACTTTGGCCAACAAATCACAACTTGGACAAGACACCGGTATGGAACAAAGCCTTCATGATTCAAACACATCCGTGATGGACAAAGGCCTTGACTTTGGCCAACAAACCAGTGCCAATCTTGGATCTTAAGAATGAATCACTCAATGGAAGGAAAACGCTTAATATATGTTGAGGGTTTTTCGCGTAATTGGCAACCAATTAATTATCTTTGTTAAGGTCTCATCATACACCCTTAAACATGCATTTTAAAAACATAATAAGGTGCGTAAATAAATTTAATAATGATATGCGGATGGATATTTAAAACACTTGTCCTAGAACAAATCTCTCCCTTTCCTCTCTCCCGCTAGCACAATCTTACTTCTACCCGATTACATAACACTTCTAAAGAAACCTCATTTACATTGAGGGGAATAGGTGAGAAGAGAAATACAAAGAATCAAGAGGTAATAGGCTGGACACGCAGGTCCAATTTAATAAATTCTAAATTTATTACAACAATTTCCAAAATTGCCCTCACCCATCTAATATCCATCCGATATATATTATTCATACATCACATCCATGTATTCACACAAAGCATGCTATCAATCAATCTAATCCAATTAATTAATCTGAAATTAATGACCATCCAATGTTCAAACAACGATTTGATTTTCGCGAGTCAAACTCGTTTTAAGAATAAGTACTCAAAGTACAAATTCTCGAATTACATTAAACTACAACATTAAATCCAATTTAATTTGTATTCAATACTAATTCTTTATTTAATTCCAAATTAAATAATTACACTTTATTAATGAGCCTTTGCGACTTAGATTCCAAATCTAATCTTACGGGTCTCAAACCCCAATTAACATCCAATGTCAATTTAATTAAAGTCCAATGGCTTTCAATTAATTTATAAGGCATGGACTTTGGCAAACAAAAGCCCAATAAGGAATCACCCTTTTGCCAAAAATCAATTTAGGCCCATTAGGCCCAATTAAAATTTTAAAGGCCCATTTAATTATATTTGGACTTTATGGATATGGTTTTGGGCCCAATTGGATCCAACCAATTAACCTAAACCAAACTTGGCCCAACCAAGCCTATTAAGCCCAAATACAACTTTATAAGCCCAATTCAAAATTAAGCCCAATTAATTAAATTACAAAATTCCAAATTTCACAATTAAATTAATCTAAAGTGTATAGCCATAATTAATTAATCAAATTAACATTTCTAAAACACCAATTTACATAATTAATTATGCTATTCATCATCTACACATGTCCAACATTATTGAATCAAAAATCAATTCATTTTCCATGCTCTAAGTCACGTCAATTTAGGGTTTTTAGTTCAATTCTGATTTCAATCCAATTGAATCCTAAATCAACATTTCCCAAGTCTTTCAAACTCATCCAATGATTCAAAAAATAAAAAATCACCATGACATTAGGGCACCAATGACATTCGGCCAAGCCAAATTTTGGGGAATTTTTTTTATCCAATTCAATTTTCATCAAATTGATCATGCATAACACTATGTTATCATCATTTAAGTGTATTCAAACAATCTATTTCATCCAAACATGCTCAAATCAATTTTGCCCAATTTTACCCTAATTCATTTTCATGCTTAATCAAAGCTCTTGATACCATTGTTAGGTTTCTACTATAGTCCCAAGATCATTCAAGCAATGAAATCAATGCAAATATAATAAAGAAGTATGGCGAAATCATACTTACAATGAACGAATTTGCGATGCGAAGAACACAAAACTTTTTCCTCCTCCATGGAAGCTCTCGGCCAAGCCCTATTTATGCTCTTTTGATTTTCGGTCAACCTCCATTTAAGTGTTCCAAGCTCCAAGCTTTGTAAATGGTGATTCCAAGCTCAAGATGCGGAATAGACTAGAATTAGATTTGTGCGTGTTATGGGAGCATAACGTCATAGTTCTCATATATTTGGGTATTGGATACTCATGCAAGTGTAATAGGAGGTTGTGTTTACCGATGGTACGGAAACAGCTTCGCTCTAGATAGACCCCTCGGAATCCCATTGGTAGTATGACTGTGTGTCTATGGGAGTCCGAATCAGGGTAGGTGTATTTGGTCTTAACTTGAGACTTGCACCGCTAATACTTGCGACAATCAATATACTTTGGTTTTGGTCGTCCAGGGCTTTAACCGGTTCTGTGTATGCCTCTTCTGGGTATATTGAGAATCGTAGTGTATTGGGTGTGATGTCAAGATGGAAGTATCACTCCAGTCATAGTGGAGATGATGATCACATAGGATACGGAACTGGTGCTCTTATATGCTGCAGTTATCGGGATATTATGACTAGGTCATGTTTATCCGATTATAGAGACTAGTTACCAGAGATCCAATATGTGCTTCATACGAGGCTGACACAATTCCAGCCCCAGGCCTAGCACGTGACATCCGATACTGGATCGCAATACGCAATACTACGTATACTACGCCTGATATAGATTACATATTCCTTTAAGAATATTTCTGGAGAATTGGGTAGGCACGGTGTTTTGCTAGAAGCCAACCATGTCTTGTAAATCGGTAAAAACGTAGTACAAGGTACGTACGTGTTCGGATAGTCCGACGACCGGATTTACTGCCAACATATCCGGGGATCTCATGGGTCGCTTCCCAAAGATTCGTCGATGACGTATGACTTACACATTATTAATCTAAGATTAATTACAGAGATATTTTATCTGAGATAAAATATTATTTAGAGAGAGAGAACAATTAATTTGGAATTAATCGATAAAATAATATATTCGATATATTATACGAAATTAGATTTCGACGCGGAATTAAATTTAGAATTTAATTCGGGCGAAAAAATTAATTTAGAATTAATTCGCTTGCGACGTGAATAGTAATTTTGCTAGGCATAATTATTTAATTAAATTTGATTTAATTACGTCGCAACGGAAAATTCGTTAATTCGGAATTAGCGAACCTGAGCCCGGGAGTGTTTGCGGGCCCACTCGCATTTCGAATTCAAGTGCGACCCACAAGTCACATCAAGCGTCACATCATTAGTCATTCAAGTGATAGATGTCTTGTCACTTTGAGTGATGTGATGTTAGTCACTTGTGATTGATGGGGGGTGGTTGGAAGGCTTTATTGCCATGTACTTTTGGATTTGAATTTTTGGTATTATATTTTAGAAAAAACTAAATACACAAAACTAACTCACTTATTCTCTCTCTCTCCCTCCTCCAACCTCACGCCCAAGGGCCATTTTCTCTCTTTTATCTCTCTCAAAACCGAGAGTAAGAAGAAGAAATAAGGAAGATTTATGGCAAAGTTTTCCAATGCTAGCACATAAAGAGTCATCCAAAGGTGATAGGGAAACAAACCCTTGAGCTTGGAATCACCATTTACAAAGCTTGGAGCTTGGAACACTCAATTGGAGGTTGACCAAAAATCAAAGGAGCACAAAGAGGGCTTGGCCGAGAGCTTCCATGGAGGAGGAAAAAGTTTTGTGTTCTTCGCATCGCAAATCCGTTCATTGTAAGTATGATTCCGCCATACTTCTTTATTGTATTCACATTGATTTCATTGCTTGAATAATCTTGGGACTATAGTAGAAACCCAACACTCCTTGACAGATTGACAACAGACACGTCTGGCTGAAGACGAAAAATTTAGCGCTAACAGGGAGGCAACCCATGCAAAAATTTTAATTTTAATTTTATTTAAATTTTAATTTTTTTTTTGTATTTTGTGTATACATGTTGTAGAGTTTTTAATTTTATGTGTTATTTTTGCAGGGAAAAATATAAACGGAGTACTTTTAAGGCAAAGCGAACCAGTGAAAGCGGGATTATCACGGAATAAATTTGATAAAATCGCGAGGAACAAAAGTGAATCCAGTAAAGACGGCTGAGTAAGGAGCCAACTCTTGATACGCGTCCCGGTGGATTTATTTGTCAAAAGACTTGATTTTTCCAAAAATAAAAATCCAATTATTTGATTGTTTGTCTTAGATAAAAAGTTTTTGGAAAAGGTAAATGTTAATTTCACTTTTATCCCAATTTTGAACTTCATATCTAGGTCAGACTCGTAGACACTATAAAATAGTTTTGTAAGCAGTTAGATAATAAGGAGTTAACAAAGTGACTAGTTGAAATGATCGGTGGTTGATGAATGACCGTTTGCCTGAGTTTATGTTTCTGTCTATAATTATTTATTATGTGGGGTATGTAAAAAAAAGAAAAAAAAAAAACTAAACCAAACAAGTACTTAGTTTCCGGGCATCTTGGCTCAGTAAGCAGTGATAGTTCGCATCAAACTTTAAATCTTTTGTAAGTTTAATAAAACATTCGAGATCCGAGTGATTAAGTCCTTAGAGGTGTCTTAACACCTAGTGCCCTAAAGCCATCTGGTTTGGGAGTCACTGACCCAAAGCTCGCTACATGGATTGAAGATGTTGTATATAAAAAAAAAAAATCACATACCTCACCTTCGCTGATTGTAGTAGACATAACAATTTTAGATACTCAGGTTGGTTTGACCCATTAGCTACTGAGAGTTTAGACGAAATCACCTAGTTGATAACTTAGAGTCGAAGCTGTTTGCAAAATTATTCACACACACTTTGAGTCTGATTTAGATATTTTGTTCAAAAGAATCGATTTTAGTTGAAGTATGCATTTTGAAGGTTCATCTAACTTTGATGCTAGACATTCTCTGAGGACGTTATTTATATATATATTATTTTATTATTTTTTTCTGTAGTCTTTTTGCTTTTGTGTGCATTAGTTTTATTATCTTTTTGTTTTTATAAAACGTTTGTGGGTATTGTAGATGTAAGCCCTCACGAGACTACAACTCATCCATTAGGGACACCTAAAGGTTTAAAGGCTTGTTACATATGCTAAATGCAACCGTGATCCCTACGAAAGTGGCTCACTTAAATTTTATTTTAAAGATGTTTATGTTATTTTATTTTATTGTTTTACTCGAGGACTAGCAAAATGTTAGGTTTTGGGTTATGATGAGTGGTAAATATATCAATATTTCCCACTTATTTGACCTAATATTTTGTATAGTTTCTTGAGTTTTGTGAATATTTTGATGTGTTTTATGTTATTTTGTAGTTAAATAAAGTTTCAGGACTCCCTGGAGGCAATTCAGGGCCATAACAGTGAAAAACAGACAAAAAAGGGTAAAACTAACTTTTGGGCGTCACGACCGCTAAAGTGCGCCAGACCTTGCTAACGTGCGATGAATCATGCTAAAATGCACCGGGACACGTGTCAAAATTTTAGAAGTTTGCTAACATGCGCATTTGCTAACGTGCACCTACCACGTGTCAACATCAGAGTAGATCCGCTAACGTATGCCGTGCCACATGTCATCATCACATGTTGCCGACAATCACCATCGCCACGTGTCAGCCACGTGGCGTCCACATCAGTCACATGCCGAGTCAGCTTGCAATGTGTTAAAAGTTGATACCGCCTTAATGGTTGGTTTTAATTATGTAACATAATGTGACACCGCTTATAGGTCGGTCTTTAGGTGACAGATGATTATCTCCTATATGGCTAGTTTATGGATAAATAATAACACTACCTTTATGGTTGGTTCAACTTAATTGGGTAACACTGACAATTTCCATATTATAATAAAGTGAGATTTCTAAAGGTGGATCCCCTACCCCCAACATTTTATTTTTATTCTAGGGAAGTGATGAAACACAAGTACAATACTAGTCTATTCCGCATTATCGATGTCCAGTCTCGATAATACTACGACTAGGGATATTTAATGATTAAACCTTTATGGATTGATACTGTCTCATATCTTATAATCCAGAACTAATCATAAGGACTTTTATCATTTATATATTTAAGTAATCAAATTAAAAAATGATAAAATGCAATTTCCATTGCTACATAGTTAATTTGTACAAAAACCACAATGTCTTTTACAAATAGTGACGCTATGGGTCATAATTGTCTAACAATCGCCCACTTGGCCTATAGACAGTCACTCAAGCATCTAATACCTTAACTATGTACATGTCGCTCAAACTTTTGCTGAGGAATAGCTTTCGCCAGCGGATCTGCAATGTTGTCCTCTGATGCGGCCTTCTCGATCTTCACATCGCCACGATGTATGATCTCACGAATCAGATGGAAACATTGAAGAACATGCTTGGATCATTGATGAAACCGCGGTTCCTTAGCCTGTGCTATAGCCCCGTTATTGTCACAATATAATGGAACAAGCTCAGCTGCTAACGGAACTACTCCTAATCCAATTAGCAATTTACGGATCCAAAATACCTATTTTGCTGCTTCAGCTGCAGTAATGTACTCCGCTTCTATTGTTGAATCGACAACAGTCTCTTACTTGGAAGATTTCCAGCTTACTGCTCCGTTATTCAAAAAAATATGTACCCGGATTGCGACTTGTAGTCGTCTTTATCAGTTTGGAAACTTGCATCGGTATACCTAGTTACCTCAAGTTCTCATTCTCCATAGATTAAGAAAGCATCCTTAGTTCGTCTAAGATACTTAAGGATATTCTTAACCGTCATCCATGTGACACTGGCAATAGTCCCCTCTTGGACTGATCCATGTTGAATCTCTTCAACAATTTGACAATGTACGTGCTCTAGGAGAGTCCAAGCAGCTTTCTAGATCTATCCCGGTAGATATTTATTCCTAGAATAAAGACTGCTTCTCTCAGATCCTTCATGGAGAATTTTAATGAAAGCCAAGCTTTCACTGATGTTAACATGGGAATGTCATTGCCAATAAGCAATACATCATCAACGTAAAGGACAATGAATGTCAGTGCACTCCCACTAACCTTCTTATATACACAAGGATCATCCTCGTTTTGAACGAAATCATATTTTTTATGATCTCATCAAAACGTTGGTTCCAAGAACGCGATGCTTGCTTCAATCCATAAATGGATCGATTTAACTTACAAACCTTGTTTGCAAGTCTTGGTACGAAAAAAACCGTCAGGCTGTTGCATATAAACATCCTCCAAAAGGTTTCCGTTAAGGAAAGCGGTTTTGACGTCCATCTGCCATATTTCGTAATCGAAATATGCAGCAATAACAAGCATTATCCGGATGGATTTAATCATGGCAACGGGAGAAAAAGTTTCTTCGTAATCGACACCATGTCATTGACGATACCTTTTCGCTACACCTAGTTTTGTATGTTTGTACATTGCCATCCATGTTAGTCTTCTTCTTGAAGACCCATTTGCAACCAATAGGCTTTACGCCTTCTGGAGCTTCAACCAGTGTCCAAACTTGGTTGGTGTACATGGAATCCACTTCGGAATTCATGGCATCTTGCCATAAACCAGAGTCGATACCTTGTATCGCTTCCTCATACGTAGTAAGCTCGTCTTCCTCAATAAGATTAATATCCACATGAGGTGAGATCAGAAACCCATACCTCTCAGGTTGTTTTCTGACTCTCTCCGACCTACGCGGTCCTTGTGTATTCGAAGATTATGGTACAGTCTCATCCCTGATGGACTGTTCATGTTCCATTAAGGATTCTATGCCAGGAACAGTATCACTTCGATTTTCATCGAGTTATACTTTCCTCCCACTTATCACTGCATTTAGGAATTCCTTCTCAAGGAAAACCGCATGTAGAGCAACAAATACTTTGTTCTCTTGTGGGTGATAGAAGTAATATCCTTTGGTTTCCCTAGGATATCCTACAAATAGGCATATATCCGATTTGGGTTCTGGTTTGGTACCTTCCAAACGTTTGACGTATGCCCAGCAACCCCAAATCTTCAGGAATGAGAAACCCGGTTTCTTTCCTGTCCATATTTCAAACGGAGTCTATTGAACAGACTTTGACGGAACCTTATTCAAAATAAGTTTTGCACTGTTCAATGCATATCCCCATAAGGAAATAGGTATCTTTGTGCGACTCATCATAGACCTTACTATTTCTAACAAAGTTCAGTTTCTCCGTTCGGCCACACCGTTTAATTGCGGTGTTCCTGGAGGAGTCCACTGCGAAAGAATACCATATTCTTTCAAGTAATCAAGAAACTCATTGCTTAAGTATTCGCCACCACGGTCCGACCGTAATGTCTTAATACTTTTTCCGGTCTGTTTTTCTACTTCGTGTCGAAACCCTTTGAATTTCTCAAAAGTTTCCGACTTGTGTCTCATAAGATACACATAACCATAGCGCGATGCATCATCCGTAAAGGTTACGAAGTATTCATATCCACCTCTAGCCTGGCTAGACATGGGCCCACAAATGTCACTATGAACAAGGGCTAACAGTTCGGTGGCACGTGTACCTTTACCGCTAAAAGGTGATTTAGACATCTTGCCTAATAAACAAGATTCACAGACGTCATATGAATTTGGATCAAATCTGTCCAAGTACCCACTCTTCGAAAGTGTGGATATACGTGTCTTGTTTATGTGTCCCAGCCGACAATGCCACATATAAGTTTCATCTTTGTTACTTACTTTAAGCCTTTTGTTTGTTACATTATATGTTTGAGATTGATTCATATTCAAAATATAAAGACCATTATTTACATCAGCAGTGCAAATTTCCATATCATTTTTATACATAAAACACCCAGTGTTTCTAAATGCAAAAGTATACCCACATTGGGCTAACATAGATACAGAAATAATATTCCTAGTCAAATAGGTACATAATAACAGTCTGTAAGTTTAAGTACATGCCCCGAGGGCAGTTCCAAAACAAAAGTGCCAACGGCCAAAACGGCGACTTGTGTCCCATTTCCAACGCGGAGGTCAATCTCTCCTGAGGTCAGTCTCCTGCTAATCTACATATCCTACACATCAGTACATATATGAGTTCCACAACCAGAATCAAAAATCCAATTTTTAAAACTAGTAGTAGACATGTTTATTTCTATAACAAACATACCTGAAGCCGGTGCCTTGCCCGCTTTATTTTCCTTCATGTGTGCCTTGTACTCGTGGTAGTCACGCTTCCAATGACCCCGCTTGCCGCACTGCAGATATACATCTTGGGATTTATCCTTAGGTTTCCCAGAACCCTTTGACTATTTGGCCTTGCCCTTCTTCTTATGTTTCTTCTTCTTAACACCTCCACTCACCTTGGGCCAAGCCCTTGGAGTCTGAGATGTTGAAGCAAAGTGCGTCTCGCGCTTCTTGCCCTTAAGGAGCTCTTTTTCTGCTTCACGCAGAGTGGACATCAACTCTCCAAGAGTTTGGTCTTGGTTCAACATATTATAGTTCATGATGAACCCACTCCAAGTGTCAGGGAGAGACTGTAGGATCAAATCTACTGAAGTCTCAGCCTCGACGACTATGCCCATCTGTCCGAGTTGATCAATGTCAGCAATCATCTGTGACACATGGTGCTCCAACAGACGTACCCTTTGACATGCGAGCGTGGAAGAGCTTCTTCTGCAACTCATATCTTTACGATATAAGATTAGATCGGTGAAGATCATGCAACTTCGCCATCATCTCATAGGGATCCAACCCCTGTTTTTGACGGAATTGCGGAGTTTGAGTTATAGCAGCAAGCATAACGATTGAGCAGTCGCATTGTCATCGCTATAGTCTTCCAAAGCTCTAGCTCAAGCACACTGATCAGGTCGGGGCTTAGGCCCAAGAGGTCGCTCTAAAGTGTAGAGTAACTTCTCGGATCCTAGAACAATTATGAGATTCATATCCCAGTCTTGAATGTTTGTGCCATTAAAGACGTTGTCGCCCATGACAATATCCCTAATGCTCAACTTTCCTGTCATCTTAACCGTAATAGTCCAACTATTCAATTAACGATGTATGGGTATAGTCTAACTGTTACAAGAAAAATAATAATATATTAGTCCAACTAATAAAATTAATTGACTAAATAATTTTGAAAGCGCGTAAAGCTAAGTATTTGAACGAAATTGCAAATTCAATACTAGCCTCCCACTATTTTTCGACGAGCCTCTAACCCTCTGTTGAGTACTCGGGAAAACTAGTTTCCTAGTGGGCTAGGATCCCGTTAAATAACACACAACCTTGACTTTGGCCAACAAGCTGTATGATATTTAACTAGGTAGATCTCTAAGATCAATTGGATCTCATCCAATTCCTAGATCCGGTAGGTGGACCTCTAAGTCCGAAACATATATACAATATATATGCCAATATATGAAATATATTTTGCTAACCTTTTTCCTCTGAATCAACTAAGCCTTGGCTTTGGCACAACAAGCTTAATGATTCCAGTTAAGCAGAACCCATTGACTTTGGAAAGCTTTGTAATCGATGTCGATGGACAAGAACTGATATTGACTTTGGCCAACAAATCACAACTTGGACAAGACATACGATATGGAAGAAAGCCTTCATGATTCAAACACATCCGCGATGGACAAAGGTCTTGACTTTGGCAACAAACCAGTGCCAATCTTGGATCTTGAGTAAGAATCACTCAATGGAAGGAAAACACTTAATATTTGTTGAGGGTTTTTCGCATAAATTGGCAACCAATTTATTATCTTTGTTAGGTCTCATCATACACCCTTAAACATGCATTCTAAAACATAATAAGGCGCAAAATAAATTAATAATGATATACGGATGAATATCTCACAGATTGTTCCTAGAACAAATCACTCCATTTCCTCTCCTCGGCTAGCACTATTCTTACTTCTACCCAATTACATAATACAATGAAACAAACCTCATTAACATTGAGGGGAATTAAGTGAGAAGAGAATTACAAAGAATCAAGAGAGATAAGTCTGGATACGCAGGTCCAATTTAATAAATTCTAAATTTACAACAATTTCCAAAATTGTCATTTCCCTTCTAATATCCATCCGATATACATTATTCATTCAACACATCCATGTATTCACACAAAGCATGTTATTCAATCAATCTAATCCAATTAATTAATCTTTGAATAAAGTGATCATCCAATGTTCAAACAACTATTTGATTTGCGCGAGTCCAACTCGTTTAAGAATAAGTACTCAAAGTACGAATTCTTGAATTATATCGAACTACAATTTAAATCTAATTTAATTCGTATTCTATACTAATTCTTTATTTAATTCCAAATTAAATAACTACATTTTTTAAATGCGCCTTTACGACTTAGATTCCAAATCTAATCTAAATGGGTCTCAAAGCCCAATTAACATCCAATGTCGTTTAATTAAAGTCCAATGGGCTTTCAATTAATTTCTTAAGGCATGGACTTTGGTCAATATAGGTCAAACCCAAATACCAAAACCAATTAAGGAATCACCCTATTTGCCAAGAAACCAATTTAGGCCCATAAGGCCCAATTAAACATTAAAAGGTCCAATTGTTATATTTGGACTTAATGGAATGATTTAAGCCCAATTAATCAAATTCTAAAATTCCAAATTTCATAATTTAATTAATTAAAGTGTATTGCATTAATTAATTATCTAAATTAACATTTCCAAAAATCAATTTAATCAATTAATCATGCTTTAATTTGTTCAGCACATGTCCAACATTATTGAAATAAAAAATCATCTCATTTCATGCTTTGAAGCTCACGGCATTTGAGGGATTTTTAAACCGATTTCGATTTCAATCCAATTAAATCGTTAATCAATTAATCCCAAGTCTTTAAACTCATCCAATGATCAAAAGAACAAAAAATATCATGACTTTTAGGGCTACATTGCATTCGGCCAACATGCAAAAAATTGGGGAAAATTAATCCAATTCAATTTTCTTCAAATTGATCACATATAATTACTCCAAGTTATACATATACAAGCATGCTTAAACAAACAATTTGGTTAAATCATGCTCAAATCAAATTTACCCAAATTTTAGTATATAAACCCTAAGTATATTTCATGCTTATTCAAGGCTCATGATACAAAAATTGTGAATACAAAAGTAAAGTATGGGGGAATCATACTTACATTGAACGGATTTAGGATGCGTCAAACACAAAAAATTTGCTCCAAGTTTACGGCCAAGCTCCAAGATTTTGAGTTGATTCCAAGATTTTGGGATGGTTTCCCTATCACCTTGGATGATTCCTTGAGTGTGCTAGCACTTAGAAATTTTTGCAACAAAAACTTCTTCTTCTTTCTTCAAGTTTCGGACAAGCCAAATTTTGAGAGGGAGAGTGCCAATTTTCGGTAATTAGAGAGAAGAGAGGGAGATGGAAAATGACTTGTATATCTTGTTTTCAAAAAATAAAAAATCATATACCAAATCTCAAAATTAGGTAAAATTCAATCTCATGATTACACAAAAAATGTGTAATACAAGTCATCACCATTCCTTTCACCATAACCCATCACCTAAAATAATTAAAGTGACAAGTGATGTGACATGTAGGCCCCACTTGATTCAAAATCCGAGTGGGCCCGCGACACATCCCGGGCTCGGGTTCGCTAATTCCGAATTAACGAATTTTCCGTTGCGACGTAATTAAATCAAATTTAATTAAATAATTATGCCTAGCAAAAATACTATTCACGTCGCTCGAGAATTAATTCTAAATTAATTCGTTTGCCCGAATTAAAATCCAATTTTAATTTCGCGTCGAAATCTAATTTCGTTTAATATATCGAATATATTAGAGAATGATTAATTCCAAATTAATCATTCTCTCTCTTCAAATAGTATTTTATCCTAGATAAAATCTCTCCGTAATTAATCCAAGATTAATTATGCTCGAATCATATGTCGTCGGTGAATCTTTGGGAAGCGACCCAAGAGATCCCTGGATATGTTGGCAGTAAATCCGGTCGTCGGACTATTTGAACACGTACGTACCTCGTACTACATTTTCACCGATTTACGAGATATGGTTGGCTTCTAGCAAAGCACCGTGCCTACCAAATTCTCCAGAAATATTCTTAATGGAATATATAATCTATGTCAGGCGTAGTATACATACTATTGCGTTTTGCGATCCAGTATCGGATGTCACATGCAAGGCCTGAGGTTGGAATAGTGTCTGCCCCGTACGAATCATATATCAGATTACAAACAACTAGTCTCTTTAATCGGATAATCATGACCATGTCATATTATCCCGATGGTTGCAACCATTTAGAGTACCAGTTCTGTATCCTTGTGTGATCATCATCTCCATATGAATGAAATGATACTTCTATCTTGACATCACACCCAATACACTATGATTCTCAATAAACCCAGAAGAGGCGTACACAGAACCTGTTAAAGTCCTGGATGACCAAAACCAAAGCGTATTGATTGTCGCAAGTACTAGCGATGCAAGTCTCAAGTTAAGACCAAATACAGCTACCCTGATGCGGACTCTCATAGACACATAGTCATACTACCAATGGGATTCCGCGGGGTCTATCCAGAGCGAAGCTGTTTCCGTACCATCGGTAAACACAACCTCCTATCACACTTGCATAAGTATCCAATACTTAAATATATGAGAACTATGCCGTTACGCTTCCATAACACGCACAAGTGCAATACTAGTCTATTCCGCATTATCGATGTCCAGTCTCGATAATACTACGACTAGGGATATTTAATGATTAAACCTTTATGGATTGATACTGTCTCATATCTTATAATCCGGAACTAATCATAATGACTTTTATCATTTATATATTTAAGTAATCAAATTACAAAATGTTAAAATACAATTTCCATTGCTACATAGTTAATTTGTACAAAAACCACAATGTCTTTTACGAATAGTGACGCTATGGGTCATAATTGGCTAACAGGTTGCACGATGATTGTATGTATGTCTAGTGTATGTGTGTGTATGATAGAGCCCGGATATGTATAGATTGTGTATGCTTTCATGGAATAAAAGAATGACCTGAAAATCGATGTGAGTATAGGATGTTACAAAGTGTGTTGGTAAGTTTGATATTGTATATACGTATATTGTGAAAGAGACTGAATGTGCTTGTAAGCTTCTGGTACTACACATGTCTCTAAATAAGAATTTTGAAATTGGATTTACATGAATGTAAGAGAAGTGAGCTATGATTTTTGAACTGATATGCGTGAAAGTTTATAAATCACAAATGTTAAGCAATCGTAAGGCTATCAGAATTGAAGAAAATTTGTTTGACTTATCGATTTGATGATATTTCAAACATGCTTATCCGTGGTAAAGTATAAAAATGTGACTTCATGTTTTATATGATTGAAATGGATTCTATGTTAAATGATGTACTCTATGATATTCAATTTTTTTCTTTGTGTGCTTTGGATCTTTGGATATTAGATTTATATATATATATATATATATGACATGTGTGAAGAATAAAGGACAATAAAAAGTTGATAATTCTGAACTCTCAACAACTTGATAATTCTGAAAAGCTTATGTTATGCTTGACTTGTATGTTTTGTTTGTAGTACGAGTGTAGTTACTTACTGAGTTTTATAACACACACCATACCAATTTTCTAGTTTTACAGGTTGGTTATCGGATGGGTCAACCACCTCAGCTTTGAAAATCATGTTCGAGACGCGGATCACCCAAGTTGCAGTCACCCTCGCAAGTGTCCTAGGAACAGTCTTAGAGGTTTAGGGTCTATGATGATTTTTCGTGCTGAGAACGATGTTTTGTATTTATTAAGTAAAAGTTTTGATTTGCATTTGATGTTGTGGGCACGGAGCCCTTAAGTGTTGAGTATGAGCTTGATATGTCTTGTGTGTAGACCTGAGGTCCTTTTATATATTTGATGTTTATTACAGGGTCCGTTTTGATGCTCGACTGTGATCTAGGTTGTCCAGTTTTAGGATATATCATGTCCAATTTTCTGTAAATTTGGAGGCTTATGGAGATGGGTTAATCCTGTCTCCTGCCGGTAGCATCCTGTCTCTGATAGGGTGTTGTAATTGTGGTATCAAAGTAAAAGTTTAGGTGTCGGTGACTACAGCTACAGTGTATCTGATTGTCTGAGTAAGTTTTTTATTGCGTATAGACCATATAAGTCTTATGTTTGCTATTTGATTTGATTTATGGTATATGGTATGATGCGCAATGATTTTGAATTGATATGGGTTGTTCGGATTATCGGTACATGTTTGTATGTTATGAATATATATGTATATGCGTATACTATGTTAAAAGTATATCGTGTGTATAGATATATGTATATGTATGTGATGTGAATTCAATGTGTTTTGAGGTAAGAGTAATTCTATTATGTTGATAGTCTGAATTATGATGAATATATTTGTTTTTTTGTGCTTCGATATTTTGATTTATGTTTTGAGAACTTGGTATTTGATTCGTGGCATAAAAGTATTTTGAAAAGAAAAAGGAAAGAAAATAAGAAAGAAAGAATGATTTTAGATATTTTGATTTTGATTGTAAATGATAAAGAATATGTTTTCGCCTCGTTACTTGATTCATGTTTTCATGTTTTGTGATTTATCGATATGTTTCCGTTGAGGTGCTTGATGATATGTTTCTGTCTCGGCGCTCGAAAATGATTTTGATGTTTTTAAATCATAAAATTTTATTTTCATCGAGATGCTTGAAAATATATTTTTGTCATGGTGCTTGATAGTTTTATGTTTTTGACCCTCTTTGACGCTTGTATATGTTTCATTCTAGCTCGGTCGGAATGCTTGTCATGGGGTCTTGACCATCGGAAAATGGCTGGCCTGCTACTCTGTCGACATGGTCTTGTTTGTACATTGTTCGGTCAGTGTGCTCGACTCGAACAGTGGACGCATGATATGGTTTTGAAGGATATACATTTTATCTTTGATTAAGTTTTCAAAGATTTATGTTTTATTTAAACATATTTGGGTTTTGGGGAAAATATTGATTATGATACATTTCGATATCATTTATGATACTATATGACATGATATGTTCATGACGCTTGTATATGATTTTTATGACTAATGATTTTGATTCTGCCGGGGCGTTTGTATAGGGCCATGTCCAACGGTAGTGGACCAACCTACAACCCTCTGTCAACCATTGCTTGTTTCGATCATTGTCCAATCTGTGAACGTGATTTGGACACTGGGTGCTTGTTATGTTTCGTTTAGTTGATTTTATACTGGACGCTTTTGTTGGAACAGATGTGGAACCCATAGGGTCGAATCAGTATCCCACGCAGCAGAAATGGGTCTAACCCATAGATATCAAACATGGGTGTAATTTTAAAATATTTAATGAAATACTATATTCAATTACGAGTGTATAGGAAAAAACCGGGGCTGAATCGGAGTCCGGAAACGAATGAAAACAAATTCGGTGCGTGTAGCGCTCGAAGCGCGCTACAGTGCACGTGCGCGCACTGCGCACAGACACATTTTTGAAAAAAAATTTTAATTTGCTTTTTTAAGTTTCAACTCTCATTTTAAAGATCTGGAATGAGAGTTAATACTTGGGTTTTTAACCCAATACACTTTTAATCTTTCCTAAACACTTACAAAACACCCAAAATTAATGTTATCCAATAACACTTGATTATCTTAGTTGATAATTATAATATTGAATATTATCTTTTATCAAAATTAATCGGCTACCCAAGTGCTTAACGAGTACACATCATATTGAGATTCTCTAAGTTTAGACACGTCGTCATATAAACCTAGCTAATATATACGCCATTCGGCCACCTCCGATTTCGCGAAGAACACGAATGACCTTTCTGAACTATACAAGTCGAGGTCATCACATATGTTTAACAATCTCTTAGTCGTAGGCTATCTGAGTTGTACTTAGGAAACATAGAATACACCGTTAAGTTTCTGAGATGCACTTCTCATGTCGACTTATCCACGATTCTTTACAACTGATGCGGTCTACCCTAGGTGATCGACTTAGGCCAAAGTTTTAAGAATCATGATTTTACTCACATTGATACCTAAACCCCTTATGGTACACATACGGGCCGACATATCCTATCTTGCTTTGCACTTGATTATTGAGTGAATCGGTCCACACTAAATGAACATCTAAAGGCCAGACCATGAAAGGTTTCTGACATACATGGCATCAAAGTGTGAAGGATCTCACACAAAATCATTGATATCATATAGTCAAAGGATTACATATGCTACTCAACTTGATGAGATTCCTATTGATGGTGGTGTGTACTTCCAACTACTTCAAATCATTTGTGAGTCATTTAGTATTCAGTCCAACCAATACCCACACGTCTATACGAGTTTCCAAAACTCATGGTACATCTGGTTAAATCATTGGAACTCCAATTCCAATATATGACATGTGCTAGTCTTCTAAGTTATAGGAATTCGACCGTATTCCAAAACCAATGACTAGGAATATATATAATTTACGAATAATTTATAATAGTTATACTTATCCCAATGTCGGACCACCTAGTGTCTGTTGGGGCAGTTGTGGAACCCCTAGGGTCAGATCGGTACCCCCATGGATATCAAGTATGGGTGTAATTTTAAATTATTTAATGAAATACTATATTCCATTAGGAGTGTATAGGAAAAAATCGGGACTGAATCAGAGTCCGAAAGCTCCAGAACGAGCAAAAACAAAAATCCCATGCGCGCAGCGCGCTACAGTGCGCGCACTGTAGCGTATGATAGTCATTTTTTTTTTGTTTTTCAATTACTTTCAAAAGCACAGCTCTCTGGAAAATTTCCAAAGAGCTGACGCTATTAGGGTCTATTACCCTAATAGCTTGTGGTCTTCCCTAAACTCTTCAAAAACACCCAAAATTAATTTTTAATTTCAAAACCAACATTAAATTGTTTTTCAAAATATAAAATATTTTTACAAAAACATAAATTTATTCTAAATACGCACTTGCGTAAATTTTGAATCCATTACACAAACCAAATTAGAATCCCAATAAGATATGTCTCGTTAACAATCATAGGTAACCCAAAGGTGGTCAAGTGATTCTAGAATGGTAGCCATTACTCTAAGCTTTAATATAGAGTTCCAAACTCTAATTAATTGTTTCATGTCCAACATGAATATTTTGACCAAATTACAAGCATATTGTGATTATACTTTCAAAGCATCCTAACAAAATTTATTAGCCTTATTTCAACATTAAGCTCTGTGATCATGCATCTAATACATAAATAAACATAGCGTATGAGAAGATCAAAATTTACCTAGTAAGCTTGATGCAAGATCCAATCTACTTCCCCTTTGTTGAAATCGTCGAAGAACCTCCAAGGTGTGCAAGCTTGACTTCAAGATCCAATCTCGATTTCCAACATAAGAAAGCTTCACTTCAAGATCTAATCTTGATTTCTCCTTAATGATATGTTTTAGAGACCTCGCAAGCTTTTCTAAACACTTTTCTAACTTAGGCTAATCTCTCAAGAATTTGCTTATGTTTGTATTTGAACTTGTAATTAAAACCTTCCTAAAGCTTGCTATTTATAGCAAACCTTAGGCAATTTTTAATTAATAAATGTTGTAATCAACTTTTAAGTGGGCTTAATCCAATTTGTCCAAATATGTATAATTATGTGTGACTAATCTCCATTATCTCTCACTTAGATTTAATCCAATTAAATCAAGCCAAGGATTAGGAAATGGATTAGTACAATATTTGCCACTTTGATTTAATCCAATTAAATCAAGCGAAAACCACATATTATTACATACTTACAATTACAATAATATCCTCAAATGGTAGAGATAATCATGATTTTACAATTAAGCCCTTATGTAATTATTGAATTAATCCAATTAGGTCAAAATAAATAATCAATGTTATCCAATAACATTTGATTATCTTAGTTGATAATTATAATATCGAATATTATCTTTTATAAAAAATAATCGGCTACCCAAGTGCTTAATGAGTACACTTCGTATTGAGACTCTCTAAGTTCAGACACGTTCGTCATATAAGCCTAGCTAATATGTACTTAATTCGGCCACCTCCAAATTCGTGAAGAACACGAACGACCTTTATGAACTATACAAGTCGAGGTCATCACATATGTTTAACAATCCTTCCATCGTAGGCTATCCGAGTTGTGCTTAGGAAACATAGAATATACCGTCAAGTTTCCAAGGCGCACATCTCATGTCGACATGTCCACGATTCTTCGTAACTGATGGGATCCACCCTAGGTGATCGGTTTTGGCAAAAAATTTAAGAATCGTAACTTTACTCACATGGATACCTAAACCCCTTATGGTACACATACGGGCTGACAAATCCTATCTTGCTTCACACTTGATTACTAAGTGCATCGGTCCACACCCAACGAACATCTAGAGGCCAGACCATGAAAGATTTCTAACATACATGACCTCTAAGTGTGGAGGATCTCACACAAAGTCAATGTTATCCTATAGTCAATGGATTACATTGTTAGACATTATGTCCCATAGCGTCACTGTTTGTAAATGATATTGTATTATTGTACAAAATTAACTATGTGATAATGAAATTGCCTTTTGCCGTTTTGTAATGTTATTTACTTTGATATATAAATGGCGAAAGTCCATATGATTAGTACCGGATTGAGATGATATGAGACAGTATCAATCCATAAAGGTTTAATCATTAAATATCCCTAGTCGGAGTATTATCGAGATCGGACATCGATAATGCGGAATAGACTAGTATTGCGCTTGTGCACGTTGTGAGGGCACAACGGCATAGTTCTCATATATTTAAGTATTGGATACTTATGCAAGTGCGATAGGAGGTTGTGTTTTACCGATGGTAGTATGTCTGCGTGTCTATGGTAGTATGTCGTCTGGATAGACCCCGCGGAATCCCATTGGTAGTATGTCTGCGTGTCTATGGGAGGCCGCATCAGGGTAGGTGTATATGGTCTTAACCTGAGACTTACATCGCTAGTACTTGCGACAATCGATAAACTTTGGTTTTGGTGGTTGGGGACCTTAACCGGTTCTGTGTACACCTCTTCTGGGTTTATCAAGAATCGTAGTGTACTGGATGTGATGTCGAGATGGAAGTATCGCTTCAGACATATGGAGGTGATGATCACGCAGGGCACAGAACTAGTACAATATAAAAGGTTGCAACCGTCGGGACAATATGACCAGGTCAGGATTGTCCGATTTAAAGAGACTGGTTGCTTGATGTCCGATATATGTTTCGTACGGGGCAGACACATCTCCAGCCCCAGGCCTAACATGTGATCATCCGATACAGGATCGATGTACGCAATACTACGGTATACTACGCTTGATACAGATCTTATATTCCTATAAGAATATTTATGGAGAATTGGGTAGGCATGGCGCTTTGCTAGAAGCCAACCTTGTCTTGTGAATCGGTAAAGACGTAGTACGAGGTACGTACGTGTTCGGATTATCCGACGACCGTATTTACTGCCAAAATATCCGGAGATCTCTTGGGTCGCTTCCTGAAGATTCACCTATGATATTTGATTCGGACTTAATTAATCTTGGATTAATTGCGGAGAAACTTTATCTTGGATAAAGTGCCTAATTTAGAGAGAGAACGATTAATTTGGAATTAATCGATAAAATTATTGTATTCGATATAATAATCGAAATTCGATTTCGACGCGAAATTAAAATTAGATTTTAATTCGGGCATACGAGTTAATTTAGAATTAATTCGTTAGCGACGTAAATAATAATTTCGCCAGACGCAATTATTTATTTAAATTCGGTTTAATTAACGTCGCGACGTAAGCTCGGTATTTCGGAAATATCGAACCCGAACGCGTGAGTGCACGTGGGCCCACTTTCATTTGGAAACGTGTGGGGCCCACATGACACTTGTCATTATATGCATTATTTAATTGATAAGGCATTGCATGGTGATAGTGTGCATTACACTCAAAGGCATTGCATGGTGATAGTGTGCATTACACTCAAATGTTTTGCATGGAGTTTGAGTGTTTGACACTCTAAGCCATTGCATGGTTTGTGTCATAGATTTATTATTAATTTAATAAAATTATGGCATAAATATAAATTGATTTTTGGTAAAACAAAATTAATTACACAAAACTCTTTCTCTCTCAAATTTCTTACTATTGCCGTGAATCACCATTGACAAGGGCAAGGAAGATTTGATATTCTATTCTCCATTTTTGCTAGCACAAGCAAGGGATCAAAAGAGGTGATAGGGAAACCGTCAAAGAGCTTGGAATACAAAAGCTTGGAGCTTCAAGTCTTCTTCCTCCTCTTGGCCGAATCTTCCAACACTTGGAGCTTCCACCATTTGATCATCTTCTTCATCACATAGCTTTGTAAGTATGATTCCGCCATGCTTCAAGTCTTTTATATATATTCATTTATAGTATTTCATATGCTTAATCTTTGTTTGGGACATATTATAGAAACCAACAATGGTATCATTGAGCTAGGTTTAAGCATGAAATACTTTAGGTTAAAATTTGGGTAAAATTGATTGAAGCATGTTCTTGTGAAATTTGATGAATGAGTATGCTTATATGTATGTTGTATGACATAATATGAAATCAATTTTATGAAAAATGCATTGGATGATTTTTCCCCCAAATCTATGCCTTGGCCGAATGTGATGTTACATTTGATGTATTGGAATTTTTTGTGTTTAAGATCATTGGATGACTTAGAACGTATACGGGACGTAGATTAGTAATTCAATCGGATTGAAAAACAAATCGACACAAAAAACTCACCTTGGCCGAATCTACAAGGACATGAAATGGAGTTGATTTTTTGATAAAATTAATGTTGGACATTTATTTTGCAAAATACATGATTAATAAATTAAATGGGTATTTTTGAAATATTTGGTTTAATGTATTAATCTTGGTATTACACTTTAATTAATTGGACTTGAATGTTTGGAATATTAAAATTTAATTAATGGGCTTAATTGGTGAATTGGGCTTTTAATATTGTATTTGGGCATAATGGGCTTGGTTGGACCAAGTAGATTTGGGCCAAAAGGATTGGATCCAATTTGGGCCTAAATCACTCCATTAAGTCCAAATATAATATAATGGGCTTTAATAATTTAATTGGGCCTTATGGGCTTAAAATTGGTTTTATGGCTTTTAAGGGTGATTCCTTATTTGGGCTTGGTAATTGGGTTTGACCCACATTGACCAAAGCCCAAGCCTTAATAAATCAATTGAAAGCCCATTTGACTTGAATTAAATTAAACATTGGATGTTAGTTGGGCTTTGAGACCCAATAGAATTAGATTTAGAATCTAAGTCGTTAAAGCACATTAAAAGTGTAAACATTTAATTTGGAATTAAATAAATGAATTAGTATTGAATACGAATTAAATCAGATTTAATAAGTAGTTCGATATAATTCGCGAATTCGTACCTTATGTACTTATTCTCAATCGAGTTGGACTCGCGCAAAATCAAACCGTTGTTTGAACATTGGATGATCACTTAAACAAGACTAATTAATTGGATTAGATTGGTTGTAGAAGCATGTCTTGTTTGAATATATATGTATGTGATGAATGAATAGTGTATATCGGATGGATATTAGAAGGGAAAGGGTAATTTTAGAAATTATTGTAAATTTGGAATTTATAAATTGGACCTGCGTGTCCAGCCTTATCTCTTTATCTCTTTGTATTCTCTTCTCACCTAATTCCCCTCAATGTAAATGAGGTTTCTCTTATTGTATTATGTAATTGGGTAGAAGTAGAATAGTGCTAGCGGGGAGAGGAAAGGGAGTGATTTGTTCTAGGACCAAGTTGTTTATATATCCATCCGCATATCACTATTAATTTACTTTACGCGCTTTATGATGTTTTAGAAGCATGCTTAAGGGTGTATGATGATGAGACCTAACAAAGATAAATAAATTGGTTGCCAATTACGCGAAAATCCCTCAATTATATTAAGCAAATATCCTTCCATTGAATGATTCTTGTTCAAGATCCGAAGTTGGCATTGGTTTGTTTTTGACCAAAGTTAAGACCTTTGTCAATCAAGGATGTACTTGAATCATGAGAGTTCTGTTGCATATCGGTGTCTTGTCCAAATCGTGATTTTTATTGGCCAAAGTCAAGGTCACTTTTTGTCCAAAGACATTGATTACGAAACTTTCCTCGTCAATGGGTCCCGCTTAACTGGAATCATTAGGTTTGTTTTTGGCCAAAGCCAAGGCCTAGATGATTCGGAGGATAGGGTTAGGAAAATGTATTGGATACATTGACATTATACATATGTTTTGGACTTGGATGTCCACCTAACCGGATCTAGGAATTGGATGAGATCCAATTGATCATGGAGATCTACCTAAGTTAAATAGCATACAATTTTTATTGGCCAAAGTCAAGGTTTTGTGTTATTTAATGGGATCCTAGCCCACTAGGAAATTCGATTTCCCGAGTCCTCTACAGAGGGTTAGAGACTTGAAGAAAATAGTGGGAGGCTATTATTGAATTTACAATTTCGTTCAGATAATTAGCCTTACTCGTCTTTCAAAATTATTTCGTCAATATTTTAAAAATTAGTTGGACTATATATTGTTATTTTACTTGTAACAGTTTGACTGTACCCATAACATCGTTGACTTTATAGTTGGACTATAGTCGTCAAGATGATTGGCAAAGGTAATATCCGCAACATAATCATGGGCGATAATGTCTTCAAAGGGACAAACTTTGCCGACTGGGAAATGAACCTCAAGATAGTGCTTGGGGCTGAGAGGGTGCTGTATACTATTCAGAGACCTCTCCTGCCTAAACCCACTGAGCCACTGGAGCTAGAGTTATGGAAAACTCATAGTGATGATTATGACCAAGCTCAGTCAATTATGCTAGCTGCAATGACCCAGCATTTCAGACGCCAGAATAGGGACTTGGATCCCTATAACATGATGGCAAGATTGCGTGATCTTCACCGCACTAACAAGCGGATGAAGAGGTACGAGCTAGTATGGAAACTCTTCCGCTCCCGGATGACAGACGGCGCATCAGTTGAGGTCCACGGGACTCAAATGATCGCTGACTTAGATGAGTTAGCCAATATGGGCATTGTCTTGGAGGCAGAGCTGACGATTGATATGATATTACAATCGCTGCCCGATATTTGGAAACAAATCATCATCAACTATAAGTTGATGGATACTGACGACACTCTCGGAGAGTTGTTGTCCGTGCTGAAGGAGTCCGAAAAGGAACTCCTAAAGGGGAGCAAGCGCGAGGCGCATTATGCATCGACCTCTCATGCGCCAAGGGCTGGGCCCAAGGCAATTGGAGGTGCGAGGAAGAAGAATTTCAAGAAGAAGGGCAAAGGCAAGTTGACAGTGGCTTCTAGGAAGCCAAAAGACAAATCTCACGACATCTGCCTCAACTGCGGCAAGAGGGGTCACTGGAAACGTGACTGCCGAATGGGCAAAGGGCAGAGGGAGGATATCAAGGCTAGCAAGGCTATCGCCTCTGGTATGTTTGTCATTGAGATAAATATGAATACTTCTAGTTTTAAAAATTGGATTTTTGATTCTGGTTGTGGTGCTCATATTTGTACTGATGTGCAGGATCTGCATGATAGCAGGGTGCTGGCATCGGGGGAGATGGATCTACGGGTCGGAAACGGAACACCAGTTGCTGTTTTGGCCGTAGGGACTTTTGTTTTAGAACTGCCCTCAGGGCATGTACTTAAACTTTTGAACTGTTATTTTGTACCTAGTTTAACTAGGAATATTATATCTGTATCCTTGTTAACCCAGCAGGGTTACACTTTTGTATTCAGAAACACCGGGTGTTATTTATATAAAAGTGATGCAGAAATTTGCACAGCTGTTGCAAATAACGGTCTTTATATTTTGAATATAAATGAATCTCCTAAAATGACAAACAAAAGGCTCAAAAGGAGTAATCTAAAAGATGAAGCTTACATGTGGCATTGTCGTCTAGGACACATCAACAAGACTCGCAAATCCACACTTTCAAAGAGTGGGTACTTGGACGAATTTGATCCCAATTCATATGACGTCTGCGAATCTTGTCTTTTAGGCAAAATGCCTAAATCACCTTTTAGCGGTAAAGGTGAACGTGCCACATAACTGTTGGCTCTCGTTCATACTGACGTACATCGCTGCATCTGAAGCAGCAAAGGAGGCAGTTTGGATCCGAAAGTTCCTAATCGGATTAGGAGTAGTTCCGTTAGCAGCTGAGCCCGTTCCATTGTATTGTGACAATAACGGGGCTATAGCGCAGGCTAAGGAACCAAGGTCTCATCAACGGTCCAAGCATGTTCTTCGACGTTACCATCTGATTCGGGAGATTATACATCGTGGCGATGTAAAAGTCGAGAAGGTCACATCAGATGATAACATTGCAGACCCGCTGACGAAGGCTGTCATTCAGCAAGTTTTTGAACGACACATACATAGTTCGGGTATTAGATGCTTGAGTGACTGGCTATAGGCCAAGTGAGATTGTTAGACATTATGTCCCATAGCGTCACTGTTTGTAAATGATATTGTATTATTGTACAAAATTAACTATGTGATAATGAAATTGCCTTTTGCCGTTTTGTAATGTTATTTACTTTGATATATAAATGGCGAAAGTCCATATGATTAGTACCGGATTGAGATGATATGAGACAGTATCAATCCATAAAGTTTAATCATTAAATATCCCTAGTCGGAGTATTATCGAGATCGGACATCGATAATGCGGAATAGACTAGTATTGCGCTTGTGCACGTTGTGAGGGCACAACGGCATAGTTCTCATATATTTAAGTATTGGATACTTATGCAAGTGCGATAGGAGGTTGTGTTTTACCGATGGTACGGAAAACAGCTTCGCTCTGGATAGACCCCGCGGAATCCCATTGGTAGTATGTCTGCGTGTCTATGGGAGGCCGCATCAGGGTAGGTGTATATGGTCTTAACCTGAGACTTACATCGCTAGTACTTGCGACAATCGGTAAACTTTGGTTTTGGTGGTTGGGGACCTTAACCGGTTCTGTGTACACCTCTTCTGGGTTTATCAAGAATCGTAGTGTACTGGATGTGATGTCGAGATGGAAGTATCGCTTCAGACATATGGAGGTGATGATCACGCAGGGCACAGAACTAGTACTCTATAAAAGGTGCAACCGTCGGGACAATATGACCAGGTCAGGATTGTCCGATTTAAAGAGACTGGTTGCTTGATGTCCGATATATGTTTCGTACAGGGCAGACACATCTCCATCCCCAGGCCTAACATGTGATCATCCGATACAGGATCGATGTACGCAATACTACGGTATACTACGCTTGATACAGATCTTATATTCCTATAAGAATATTTATGGAGAATTGGGTAGGCATGGCGCTTTGCTAGAAGCCAACCTTGTCTTGTGAATCGGTAAAGACGTAGTACGAGGTACGTACGTGTTCGGATTATCCGACGACCGTATTTACTGCCAAAATATCCGGAGATCTCTTGGGTCGCTTCCTGAAGATTCACCTATGATATTTGATTCGGACTTAATTAATCTTGGATTAATTGCGGAGAAACTTTATCTTGGATAAAGTGCCTAATTTAGAGAGAGACCGATTAATTTGGAATTAATCGATAAAATTATTGTATTCGATATAATAATCGAAATTCGATTTCGACGCGAAATTAAAATTAGATTTTAATTCGGGCATACGAGTTAATTTAGAATTAATTCGTTAGCGACGTAAATAATAATTTCGCCAGGCGCAATTATTTATTTAAATTCGGTTTAATTAACGTCGCGACGTAAGCTCGGTATTTCGGAAATATCGAACCCGAACGCGTGAGTGCACGTGGGCCCACTTTCATTTGGAAACGTGTGGGGCCCACATGACACTTGTCATTATATGCATTATTTAATTGATAAGGCATTGCATGGTGATAGTGTGCATTACACTCAAAGGCATTGCATGGTGATAGTGTGCATTACACTCAAATGTTTTGCATGGAGTTTGAGTGTTTGACACTCTAAGCCATTGCATGGTTTGTGTCATATATTTATTATTAATTTAATAAAATTATGGCATAAATATAAATTGATTTTTGGTAAAACAAAATTAATTACACAAAACTCTTTCTCTCTCAAATTTCTTACTATTGCCGTGAATCACCATTGACAAGGGCAAGGAAGATTTGATCTTCTATTCTCCATTTTTGCTAGCACAAGCAAGGGATCAAAAGAGGTGATAGGGAAACCATCAAAGAGCTTGGAATACAAAAGCTTGGAGCTTCAAGTCTTCTTCCTCCTCTTGGCCGAATCTTCCAACACTTGGAGCTTCCACCATTTGATCATCTTCTTCATCACATAGCTTTGTAAGTATGATTCCGCCATGCTTCAAGTCTTTTATATATATTCATTTATAGTATTTCATATGCTTAATCTTTGTTTGGGACATATTATAGAAACCAACATACATATGCTACTCGACTCGAGGAGATTCCTATTGACGATGATGTGTACATCCAACTATTAGGAATCGCCTGTGAGTCATTCAGTATTCGCTTCAATGAATACCCACATGTCTATACGACTTTCAAAAACTCATGATACATCCGGTTAAACCATTGGAACTCCAATTCCAATATACGACATGTGCTAGTCTTATAGGTTATAGAAATTCGACCGTATTCCAAAACCAACGACTATGAATATTTACTTCAAGAAAAGTTTATACCCGATGTCAAAACTATTCTAAGGTCGATGTCATTCTTAGCATATCTATATATCAATCTAATAAGCATAATAACAATACCATTAATGAGGTATGAAATGAAACATATAGTTATTTTATTAATAAATAAAAAAATTAACAAATCAGATTGGCACTCCAAGCACCAACTCCGTCAAACTCCCACTTGCTTAGTGCCAATCTTGATAGTACCGTAGTCCCATCTTATCCACAGGTTTATTGAATAAATTAGTAGGTAATGCCTTTGTAAGAGGGTCTGCTATGTTGTTTTGTCCTTGAACCTTCAAGACCGCTATGTCTTTTTGTTCAATAATCTCTCTAATTACGCAATATTTTATGTCCACGTCTTTAGACTTGGAATGCGCCCTCGGTTCCTTAGCATAAGCGATGGCTCCGTTATTATCACAGTACAATGGGATCGAATCCGCAATACTAGGTACAACACCAAGTTATGTGATAAAATTTCTAATCCAAACAGCTTCTTTAGCAGTTTCTGAAGCCGCTATAAATTCCGCCTCAGTGGTGGAATCAGCTATTGAGCCTTGCTTTGAACAACACCAACTAATCACACCACCGTTAAGGGTAAATATGTATCCCGATGTAGATTTTCTATCATCTGGATCTCCCTGGAAGTCGGAGTCTGTATAACCCTTAACTTGTAGCTCATCTTCTCCATATATCAGAAACTTATCCTTGGTGCCTTTTGTTGGACAATTATGACCCACAGCGTCACTATTTGTAAAAGGCATTGTGGTTTTTGTACAAATTAACTATGTGACAAAGGAAATTACTATTTTATCATTTTGTAATTAGATTACTTGAATATATAAATGATAAAAGTCTTTATGATTAGTTCCGGATTATAAGATATGAGACAGTATCAATCCACGAAGGTTTAATCATTAAATATCCCTAGTCGTAGTATTATCAAGACTGGACATCGATAATGCGAAATAGACTTGTATTGCACTTGTGCATGTTATGGAAGCGTAACATCATAGTTCTCATATATTTAAGTATTGGATACTTATGCAAGTGTGATAGGTTGTTGTGTTTGCCGATGGTACGGGAACAGCTTCGCTCTGGATAGACCCATTTGAATCCCATTGGTAGTATGACTATGTGTCTAAGGGAATCCGAATCAGGGTAGATGTATTTGGTCTTAACATAAGACTTGCATCGCTAATACTTACGACAATCAATAAACTTTGGTTTTGGTCGTCCGGGGCTTTAGCAAGTTCTGTGTACGCCTCTTCTAGGTTTTTTGAGAATCGTAGTGTATTGGGTGTGATGTCAAGATGGACGTATCACTTCAGTCATATGGAAATGATGATCACGCCGGGATACAGAACTAGTACTCTATTATGTTGCAACTATCGGGATAATATGACAAGGTCATGATTATCCGATTAAGGAGACTAGTTGCTAATGATCCGACATATGCTTCGTACGGGGTAAACACTATTCCAGCCCCAGGCCTTGCATGTGACATCTGATACTGGATCGCAATACGCAATACTACGTATACTACGCCTGACAAAGATGATATATTTCTTAAAGAATATTTATGGAGAATTGGGTAGGCACAACGTTTTGCTCGAAGCCAACCATGTCTTGTAAATCGGTAAGAACGTGGTACGAGGTACGCATGTATTCAGATAGTCCGACGACCGGATTTACTGCCAACATATCCAGGGATCTCATGGGTCACTTCCCGAAGATTCACCGATGACGTATGAATCAAATAGAATTAATCTGGGATTAATTATGAGAGAGAGAAAATTAATCTAGGATTAATTACGGAAAGAGTTTATCTGGGATAAAATTCAAATAGAAGAGAGATAACGATTAATTTAGAATTAATCGATAAAATAATATATTCGATATATTATATGAAATTAGATTTCATAGCGGAATTAAAATTGGATTTTAATTCGGGCGAACGAATTAATTTATAATTAATTCGTGAGCGACTTTCGTGATAATTTTGCAAGGCACTATTATTTAATTAAATTTGATTTAATTAAGTCGAAACGGAAAATTCGTTAATTCAGAATTAATGAACCCGAGCCCAATATGTGTTTTGCGGGCCCACTCGTATTTTGAATTAAGTGGGGCCCACATCTAGTCACATCACTAGTCAACCTCACTTAGTTTTTTGGTGATGGAAGTTAGTGAAGATTTTTGGTAACTTGTACGACACCTTTTGTCATTTGGAATGATATTTACCAAACATGGTTTTGGTAAAAGGGAATTGACTTTTGGAAAATCATTTTACAATTACACAACACCAAAAATTGAAAAACTCTCCCTCTTATTCTCTCATTGCCGTGAGTTCCTCTTCCTACTTTAGAAAATTTGTTGCAAAATTTCTTCTTTGCTATCACATTCAAGAGCATAAAAAGGTGATAGGGAAACCTTTCCCATTGAGTTTGGAATTCAAGAATCAAAGCTTGGAGCTCAACCATACAAATCAAAGAAAACTTGGAGCACTTCTCAAATGAGCAAATTTTTGTTGTCTACGCATCCATATAACCGATCGTTGTAAGTATTTTTCTGCAATCTTACTTCGAGTATTCACATGTTTTATGCTTAATTTGATCCTAGTCATGTTCTTAGAGAACCCAACAATGGTATCATGAGCCAAATTAAGCATGAAATTGATTAGGGTTCATAAACTTGAATTTGGGTAATTTTGCTTGGAGCATGATTTTGTCAAAATAAGTGTTTGGTTATGTTTGTATTATGATAATTTAGAGTTATGCATGATTAATTTGGATAAAAATTGATTAGATAATTTTTCCCTAAATTCCTTATGATGACCGAAACATTGGACCCTTGTAGCTCTTGGTGATTTTTGAATTTTAGACCATAGGATGTGTTTAAAATGCATGATATATATTGATTTGTGATTTAATTGTATTGAAATCAAAATTGATGAATAAAAATGCCTAATTGCCGTGAGCTATGCAAGCATGGAATGAGTTGATTTTGTTTCAATTGTGTTGGACATATATTGAATATAATAAAGCATGATTAATTAATTAAATTGGTGTTTTGGAAATGTTAATTTAACTAATTAATTATGGCTATACACTTTAATTAAAAAAATTATGATATTTGGAATATTGTAATTTAATTTATTAGGCTTTAATTTGGAATTGGGCTATTGATGTTATATTTGGGCCTTATGGGCATGGTTGGGCCAAGTTGGTTTAGGACAATTGGATTGGATCCAAATTGGGCCTAAAACCATTCCATGAAATCCAAATATAATAAATGGGCCTTTTAAAATTTAATTGGGCCTAATGGGCCGAGATTAATTTTATGGCAATATTGGTGATTCCTTTATTGGGCCTTGACATTTGGGTTTGACCCATATTGGCCAAAGCCAATGCCTTATGAATTAATTAAAAGCTCATTGGACTTTAATTAAATAAACATTGGATGTTAAATGGGCCTTTGAGACCCATTAAGATTAGATTTAGAATCTAAGTCGTAAAGGCACATTAATAAAGTGTAATTATTTAATTTAGAATTACATATGAATTAGTATTGAATACAAATTAAATTGGATTTAAAATTGTAGTTCGATATAATTCAAGAATTCGCACTTTGAGTACTTATTCTTAAACGAGTCGGACTCGCGCAAATCAAATCATTGTTTGAACATTGGATGATCACTTAATTCAAAGATTAATTAATTGGATTAGATTGATTGAATAACATGCTTTGTGTGAATACATGGATGTATTGTATGAATAATGTATATCAAATGGATATTAGACGGGTGAGGGCAATTTTGGAAATTGTTGTAATAAATTTAGAATTTATTAAATTAGACCTGCGTGTCCAGCTTTTATCTCTTGACTCTTTGTAATTCTCTTCTCACCAATTCCCCTCAATTTAATGAGGTTTCTTTATTGTATTATGTAATTGGGTAGAAGTTAGAATAGTGCTAGCTGGGGAGAGGAAATAGAGTGATTTGTTCTAGGAACAATTTGTTAAGTATCCATCTGTATATCTTTATTATTTTATTCGCGCCTTATTATGTTTTTAGAATGCATGCTTAAAGGTGTATGATGAGACCTAATCAAAGATAATAAATTGGTTGTCAATTTACGCGAAAAACCCTCAAACAAATATTAAGTGAATTCCTTACATTGAGTGGTTCTTTCTCAAGATCCAAGATTGGCATTGGTTTGTTGGCCAAAGTCAAGATCAATATCCATCGCGGATGTGTTTGAACTATGAAAGCTTTGTTCCATATCGCATGTCTTGGGCAAGTTGTGATTTGTTGGCCAAAGTCAAGGTCACTTCTTGTTCATCGACATGGATTACGAAGTTTTCCAAGTCAATGGGTCCCGCTTAACTGGAATCATTAAGCTTGTTGAGCCAAAGCCAAGGCTTAGTTGATTTAGAGAAAAAGGTTAGGAAAATATATTGGATATATTGGCATATATATTGTATATATATTTCAGACTTGGAGATCCACCTACCGGATCTAAGAATTGGATGAGATCCAATTGATCTTAGAGATCTACCTAGTTAAATATCATACAGCTTTTTGGCCAAAATCTTTAAATGAATAGTTAGACTATTGCAATTAAGATGGCGGGAAAGATCAACATTAGAGACATTATCATGGGCGAAAATGTCTTAATGGTGCGAACTTTCCTGACTGGGATATGAACCTCATGATTGTCTAAGGGGCCAAGAAGATGCTCTATACAATAGAGAGACCTCTCGGGCTTAAGCCCGGAATTGACCAGCCGCTTGAGCTTGAGCTTTGGATGACTGATAGCGATGACAACTCAACTGCTCAATCCATCATGCTCGCTGCAATGACCCCTCAATTTCGTCGCTAGAACAAGGGATTAGATCCATATACTATGATGGCAAAATTGAAGGACCTTCATCGATCTAACCTTAGATTGCAAAGGTATGTATTGCAGAAGAAGCTCTTTCGCTCTCGAATGTCAGAGGGTACATATGTCGGCACCATGTGTCGTAGATGATTGCTGACATCGGTCAGCTAGGCATAACCTTTGAGGCTGAGACTTCTATAGATTTGATCTTGCAGTCTCTTCCTGACAGTTGGAGCGGGTTCATCATGAACTACAATATGATGAACCAAGACCATACTCTTGGAGAGTTGATGGCAATGCTGCGTGAAGTAGAAAAAGAGATATTGAAGCGCAAAAAGCTCGAGGCGCACTTCGCTTCAACATCTCAGTCTGCCAAGGCTTGGCCAAAGACTACTGGATGTGTAAAGAAGAAGAAGAAGAAGGGCAAGGCCAAATCTTCAAAGTCTTCTGGGAAGGCTAAGGACAAATCCCAAGATGTCTGCCTACAATATGGCAAACGGGGTCACTGGAAGCGTGACTACCATGAGTACACAGCGCAAATGAAGGAAATCAAAGCGGGCAAGGCACCGGCTTCATGTATGTTTGCTATAGAAATAAACATATCTATTTCTAGATTTAAAAATTGGATTTTTGATTCTGGTTGTGGTTGTGGTACTCATATATGTACTGATGTGCAGGATATGCAGATTAGTAGGAGACTGGCCTCATGAGAGATTGACCTCCTAGTTGGAAATGGGACTAGAGTCGCCGTTTTGGCCGTTGAGACTCATATTTTGGAACTGCCATCGAGGCATGTACTAAACTTATCAGACTGTTATTATGTACCTAGTTTTACTAGTAATATTATTTCTGTATCTTGTTTAGCCCAATGTGGGTATACTTTTGTATTTAGAAACATTAGGTGTTTTATGTATAAAAATGATATTGAGATATGCAGTGCTGATGCGCATAATGGTATTTATATTTTGAATATAAATCAATCTCAAACATATAATGTAACAAACAAAAGGCTTAAAACAAAGATGAAACTTATATGTGGCATTTTCGTCTGGGACACATTAACAAGACTCGCATATCCACACTTTCGAAGAGTGGGTACTTGGACGGATTTGATCCAAATTCATATGACGTCTGCGAATCTTGTTTATTAGGCAAAATGCCTAAAACACCTTTTAGCGGTAAATGTGCACGTGCCACCGAACAGTTAGCCCTTATTCATAATGACGTATATGGGCCCATGTCTAGCCAGGCTAGAGGTGGATATGAATACTTCGCAACCATTACGGATGATGCATCGCGTTATGGTTATGTGTATCTTATGAGACACAAGTCGAAAACTTTTGAGAAATTCAAAGAGTTTCGACACGAAGTAGAAAAACAGACCGACAAAAGTATTAAGACATTACGGTCGGACCGTGGTGGCGAATACTTAAGCAATGAGTTTCTTGATTACTTGAAAGAATATGGTATTCTTTCACAGTGGACTCCTCCCGGAACACCACAATTAAACGGTTTGTCCGAACGGAGAAACTGAACTTTGTTAGATATGGTAAGTTTGATGATGAGTCGCACTGAGCTACCTATTTCCTTTTGGGGATATGCATTGAACATTGCAATACTTATTTTGATTAAGGTTCCGTCAAAGTCTGTTCAACAGACTCCGTATGAAATATAGACTGGAAAGAAACCGGGTTTCTCATTCCTGAAGATTTGGGGTTGCTGGGCATACGTTAAACGTTTGGATGGTACCAAACTTGAACCAAAATCGGATAAGTGTCTATTTGTAGGTTATCATAGGGAAACCAAAGGATATTACTTCTACAACCCACAAGAGAACAAAGTATTTATTGCTCTACATGCGGTTTTCCTTGAGAATGAATTCCTAAATGCAGTGGTTAGTGGGATGGAATTAGAACTCGATGAAAATCAGAGTGTTACTGTTCCTGGAACCAATTCCTTAACGGAACATGAACAGTTCATCAGGGATGAGACTGTACCACAATCTTCGAATACACGAGAACCGCATAGGTCGGAGAGAGTCAGAAAATAACCTGAGAGGTATGGGTTTCTGATCTCACCTCATAGGGATATTAATCTTATTGAGGAAGACAAACCGGCTACGTATGAGGAAGCGATACAAGGTATCGATTCCGGTTTATGGCAAGATGCCATGAAATCCGAAATGGATTCCATGTACACCAACCAAGTTTGGACACTGGTTGATGCACCAGAAGCCGTAAAGCCTTTTGGTTGCAAATGGGTCTTCAAGAAGAAGACCGACATGGATGGAAACATACAAACGTACAAAGCTAGGCTTGTAGCAAAAGGGTATCGTCAACGACATGGTGTCGATTACGATAACATTTTTCACATGTTGCCATGATTAAATCCATTCGGATAATGCTTGCTATTGCTGCATATTTCGATTATGAAATATGGCAGATGGACATCAAAACCGCTTTCCTAAAAGGAAACCTTTTGGAGGATGTTTATATGCAACAGCTTGACGGTTTTGTCATACCAAAACATGCAGACAAGGTTTGCAAGTTAAATCGATCCATTTATGGATTGAAGCAAACATCGCGTTCTTGGAACCAACGTTTTGATGAGATCATAAAAGAATATGATTTCGTTCAAAACGAGGATGATCCTTGTGTATATAAGAAGGTTAGTGGGAGAGCACTGACAATCATTGTCTTTTACGTTGATGATGTATTGTTTATTGGCAATGACATTCCCATGCTACAATCGGTGAAAGCTTGGCTTTCATTAAAATTCTCCATGAAAGATCTGGGAGAAGGAGCCTTTATTCTGGGAATAAAGATCTACCGGGATAGATCTAGAAGCTGTTTGGTCTCTCCCAGAGCACGTACATTGACAAAATGTTGAAGAGATTCAACATGGAACAGTCTAAAAGAGGTCTGTTGCCAGTGTCACATGGTGTCACTCTATCTAAGGACATGTGTCCTAAAACTCAAGATGAGGGAGACAACATTAGTCGGATCCCTTCGCTTCTGCAGTCAGATCGATCATGTATGCCATGATATGTACGAGACCTGAAGTCTCCTATGCTTTGAGCATGTGTAGTCGCTATCAGGCCGATCCAGGTGATGGTCACTGGGTCGCTGTTAAAAACATCCTTAAGTATCTTAGACGAACTATGGATGCGTTCTTAATCTATGGAGATGGAGAACTTGAGGTAACTGGTTTACCGATGCAAGTTTCCAAACTGATAAAGACGACTGTAAGTCACAATCTGGGTACATATTTTGTTTGAACAAAGGAGCAGTAAGTTGGAAATATTCCAAGCAATAGACTATTGCCGATTCAACAACAGCAGCAGAATATATTTCTGCAGCTGAAGCCGCAAAAGAGGCAGTTTGGATCCGTAAATTTCAAATTGGATTAGGAGTAGTTCTGTTAGCAGCTGAGCCCGTTCCATTGTATTGTGACAATAACGGGGCTGTAGCAAACTAATGAACCGCGGTCTCATCAACGATCCAAGCATGTACATCGACATTTCCATCTGATTTGTGAGATCATACATCGTGGTGATGTGAAGATCGAGAAGGTCGCATCAGATGACAACATTGCAGATCCGTTGACGAAAGCTATTCCTCAGCAAGAGTTTGTGCGACATGTAAATAGTTCAGGTGTTAGATACTTGAGTGACTGGCTATAGGCCATGCGGGAGATTGATAGACAATTATGACCCATAACGTCACTATTTGTAAAAGACATTGTGGTTTTTGTACAAATTAACTATGTGACAATGGAAATTACAATTATATCATTTTGTAATTAGATTACTTGAATATATAAATGATAAAAGTCCTTATGATTAGTTCCGGATTATAAAATATGAGACAATATCAATCCACGAAGGTTTAATCATTAAATATCCCTAGTCGTAGTATTATCGAGACTAGACATCGATAATGCGGAATAGACTAGTATTGGACTTGTGCGTGTTATGGAAGAGTAACATCATAGTTCTCATATATTTAAGTATTGGATACTTATGCAAATGTGATAGGAGGTTGTGTTTGCTGATGGTACGGGAACAGCTTCGCTCTGGATAGACCCATTTGAATCCCATTGGTAGTATGACTATGTGTCTATGGGAATCCGAATCAGTGTAGGTGTATTTGATCTTAACCTAAGACTTGCATCGCTAATACTTGCGACAATCAATACGCATTGGTTTTGGTCGTCCGGGGCTTTAACAGGTTCTGTGTACGCCTCTTCTAGGTTTTTTGAGAATCGTAGTGTATTGGGTGTGATGTCAAGATGAAAGTATCACTTCAGTCATATGGAGATGATGATCACGTATAGATACATAACTAGTACTTTATTATGTTGCAACTATCGGGATAATATGACAAGGTCATGATTATCCGATTAAAAAGACTAGTTGCTAATGATCCGATATATGCTTCGTACGGGGCAGACACTATTACACAGCCCCAGGCCTTGCATGTGACATCTGATATTGGATCACAATACGCAATACGTATACTACGCTTGACAAAGATGATATATTCCTTAAAGAATACTTCTGGAGAATTGGGTAGGCACGGTGCTTTGCTATAAGCCAACCATGTTTTATAAATCGGTAAGATGTGGTACGAGGTACGCACGTATTCCGATAGTCCGACGACCGGATTTACTGCCAACATATCCAAGGATCTCATGTGTCGCTTCCCGAAGATTCACCGATGACGTATGACTCGAACAAAATTATTCTGGGGTTAATTATGAGAGGGAGAAAATTAATCTAGGATTAATTGAGGAAAGAATTTATCTGGGATAAAATTCAAATAGAAGAGAGAGAACGATTAATTTAGAATTAATCGATAAAATAATATATTCGATATATTATATGAAATTAGATTTCATAGCGGAATTAAAATTTGATTTTAATTCGGGCGAACGAATTAATTTAGAATTAATTCGAGAGCGACTTTCGTGATAATTTTGCAAGGCACTATTATTTAATTAAATTTGATTTAATTAAGTCGCAACGAAAAATTCGTTAATTCAGAATTAACGAACCCGATCCCGATATGTGTTTTGCGGGCCCACTCTGATTTTGAATTAAGTAGGGCCCACATCTAGTCACATCACTACTCAACCTCACTTACTTTTTGGTGATGGAAGTTAGTGAAGATTTTTGGTAACTTGTAAGAAACCTTTTGTCATTTGGAATGACATTTACCAAACATGGTTTTGGTAAAAGGGAAATGACTTTTGGAAAATCATTTTACAATTACACAACACCAAAAATTGAAAAACTCTCCCTCTCATTCTCTCATTGCCGTGAGTTACTCTTCCCACTTTAGAAAATTTGTTGCAAAATTTCTTATTTGCTATCACATTCAAGAGCATAAAAAGGTGATAGGGAAACCTTTCCCATTGAGTTTGGAATTCAAGAATCAAAGCTTGGAGGTCAACCATACAAATCAAAGAAAGCTTGGAGAACTTCTTAAAGGAGTAAATTTTTGTTGTCTACGCATCCATTTAACCGATCGTTGTAAGTATTTTTCTGCAATCTTACTTCGAGTATTCACATGTTTTATGATTAATTTGATCCTAAACGTGTTCTTAGAGAACCCAACACCTTTAAGATATTTAAGGATATGTTTAACGGCTGTCCAATGATCATTACCTGGATTAGATTGATATCGGCTGGTCACACTGAAGCCGAAACTAATGTTAGGTCTAGTACATAAAATAGAATATATTATGCTCCCAATACAAGAAGCATATATCAAGTTAGACATCCTAACTCTCTCCTCTTCAGTTTGAGGTGTCATTTTCTTTGAAAGATGTAGTCGTATCAGAAAGGTATATTTGATGCCTTGCAGTTGGTAAAACTGTACCTTTCTAACATCTTGTCTATGTACGTCGATTGTGACAACCCTATAAGCTTCCTAACTCTATCTCGGTAGAGCCTTATACCTAGTATATAGGAAGTTTCACCAATATCTTTCATGAAGAAGTTCTTGCAAAGGTAGGTTTTCACACTTTGCATCATCCCTATATCATTTCCTATGATAAGGATGTCATCTACATACAAGACTAAGAAAACTATCATGCTCCCACTAACTTTCTTATAAACACATGGTTCTTCCTCGTTTTTGATGAATCCAGATAATCTAATTATCTCATCAAAATGATGATTCCAGCTTCGGGATGCCTGTTTAAGTCCATAAATAGACTTTTGGAGCTTACAAACCAAGTTTGAAGTCTCACTGGATACGAAACCCTCTGGTTATTCCATATAGATATCCTCTTCAAGGAATCCATTTAGGAAAGTGGTTTTCACATCCATCTGCCATGTCTCTTAGTCGTGATATACAACAATGGCTAAAAGAATCCTAATGGATTTTAGCATGGCTACTGGTGAAAAAGTTTCCTCATAGTCAATCCCAGGATGTTGAGTGTAACCTTTCGCTATCAGTCGGGCCTTAAAGGTTTCCACTTTTCCATCGGGCCCTCGCTTCCTTTTATAAATCCATTTACAGCCAATATATTTAACTCCTTTAGGAAGTTCAACTAAGTCCTAGACTTGATTGGCATGCATTGAATCCATTTCGGATTTCATGGCTTCTTACCATTTTCCCGAATCGATATCCAATATCGCTTTCTTATATGTTGTCGGATCTGTTTCCTCTAAGAGGAGAACATCAAGGCTCACATAAGATGTTAAAAACAATCTTTCAGGAGGCCTTGATATTCTATTCGACTTACGTACAACCTGTGTTGTAGACCCTTCACTTAGTTGGATCTCTGGTTCCATCTCATGTTCCTTACTGTTGGGATCAAACTCATCAAGTTTAATCTCTATACAATTCCCATTTTCTCTCAAAAATTATTTGCAAGAAAAATTACAAAGCGGACAACAAATAAATTTCATTGTTCGGAATCGTAGAATTGATATCCCATGGAATTATCAGGATATCGAACGAACCTATATTTATACCCTATGGGTGCTAGTTTATCCCGCTGAGCAATTTTAACGTATGCAGGACAACCCCAAATCTTTAAATGTCTAAGACTTGGATTTCTACCGAACCATCTCTGATAGGGGGTCGTAGAAACAGCTTTTGATAGAACCCTATTAAGCATGTAGGCAGCAGTTTGTAAAACGTAACCCCAAATGTAATAAGGAAGTCTGTATAGCTCATCATTGTTCGCACCATATCCAATAAAGTACGATTTCTACGGTCAGACACTCCATTGTGTTGAGGTGTTCCTAGTGGGCTATATTGGGTGAGAATTCCATTCTCCCTTAAATAATTTCTGAATTCTTCACTCAAGTATTCACCGCCTCGATCTGATCTAAGGCATTTGATGAATTTACTGGTTTGTTTTTCTATTTTGTTTCAGAATATTTTGAACTTGTCAAATGTTTCCGACTTATGTTTCATCATATAGACATATCCATATCTAGACTTATCATCGGTGAAAGTCAAAAAGTATGTTGAACCATCATGAGCGGCATGATTTAATGGACCACACACATCACTATGTATTAGCTCCAGTAAATCTCCAGCACGGTGTCCAACACCTTGAAATGGGGCCTTTGTCATCTTTCCTTAGATACATGACTCACAAATTGGATAAGGATCTAAGGTAAGATTTTCAATCAAACCATCATTTACCAATTTGGATAAAAGTCTAACACCTATGTGGCCAAATCTCATATGCCATAATTCAATATTATTTAGTTCAGACTTCCTACTTGTATTTTTCTCCATATTAAAGACATCTCTATATGTTTCCAAAACATAATGACCGTTTGATAAAGAACATTCACATTTCAATAAATTTTCTTTATCAAACAAACATAAAGTTTCATCCTTAATTTCTATTTTATATCCCACTTTATCTAATATTTCCAGTGATATTATTTGTCTGATAAGTGAGGGAACATAATAACAGTCATGCAAATATAATTTACATCCATTTGGGATATCTAGAACAACAGTTCCTATGGCCTTGACATCCAATGTCTCACCATTACAGACTCTTCTTTTAACCCTCATATCCTACAGGGAATTGCAAATATTAGTAGGACTGCCAGTGTCTAACATCCATCCACTATTTGCATCTAAGGCTAATGAGATGTCAATAATTGGAAAAATTACAAAGCGTACTTGAGAGTCCTGCTTTTCCTTTAAGTTCTGGACAGTCCTTATTCCAGTGTCCAGACTTATTGCATTGTAGACACTAATCACGAGCTACTTTTGGTTTTGCGCCTTTGCGCTTCTTGGAGTTTTTCTTTGATATCTTATTTTTCCCCATCTTTATTTTCTTTGACTTCTCAGAAGTCTTTGAAGAGCCAGCACCACCATGGAGATACAGTGTAAGGTTGCATTTCTTCAAATCTTGCTTTGCCGTGCATAGCATGTTATGAAGTTCTTCGTATGTGGCTTACATCGAATGCATATGGAAATTCAATACAAAGCCAACATAAGAACCAGACAAATAAGACAGAATCAAATTACGGCCCAGCCATTCATAAAACACAATGCCATGTCGTTCCAGATATCGAATTTGGTCTATCATGTTCAAAACATGAGTGCTAACAGCTCCTCACTCCTTGAGTTCAGCACGAAAAAATTCCTTAGGCCTTCGATAAAGTTTCAACTCTTGATTTGCCTCTAACAACTCATTGAGTGTTCGCATGATGCTCCAAGCATCCGGTACTTATATGTATTGTCTCAGCAAAATTGGAACCATTGATCCTAAGATGTATGATTTCACTTTTAGGTTATCATCCTTCCATCTATCAAAAGTTTCTCGCTCTTCTGGAGTTGAGTCAGGATCGATATCAATAGGCAGTGGATTGATAGTGACATAAGTCAACTTTTTCATACTCCAAGAAAAGACGTATGTTCATTTCCCATTCAAAATAGTTCTCGGCTCCTTTTAGCTTATTGGAATCCAAAACTTTCATCAATGGATTAGTGGCAGCCATCTACAAGATAATATTTTTGAGTAGTAGCAGAACAATTTTCATTTCAAAAGTGATAACACTAATTGATTATGGAATTTTAAATTTATTAGTGCCCTCTCACTACTTTACGTAATTCCTTAATCTACCTTAACAGAAAAATAGAAATTTGACTATCAAAATTTCATAGCGGGAAGTGGATCCCATGACATTTACTTCAGCCTCACACTAAAGACGATATTGGCCTTTGTAAACTCATTAGGTAGACCTCCAAGGTCAATCACTTCATGTGACTCATAGTTTGGTCCTGAACCGTTTCTTATCCTCACACTAATGACGATATTGGATTAAGATGTGTTCTAGGTGTATACTTGTCAATGTGCACTAATGAGCTTTGTATGTACATCCTCACACTAATGACGATATTGGGCGACTATGTTAACTCATCACACTACATCTAATGTTTTACCGGAGCGACCTAAGTTCCGAGCACTTATACCCTCACACTACTGACGATATTGGATATAAGTAGTAAGAACCCATTCATCTTCGTATTGACAAGACGGACCATCTAATAAAGCTCCAACATTATTAATACTATTACTTAAAAGTAATCACCTAATCACGGGAGATTTATAACAATCAAGTCATTAACTATATTAGGTCAAAGTTTTAATTTAAAACTTGAAATACATATCCAATATGTCTTATGCATAATTAAATTAAAATTACTATGGCATATATTCAAAACATGTTTTGTGTGGTTAAGCCTTTGCTTCTGATACCATTATGTTGGGGCAGTTGTGGAACCCCTAGGGTCGGATCGGTGCCCCGGGTAGATAAAATGGGTCTAACCCATGGATATCAAGTATGGGTCTAATTTTAAATTATTTAATGAAATATTATATTCCATTACGTGTTTATAGGAAAAAATCGGGACTGAATCGGAGTACGGAAGCTCCAGAACGAGCAAAAAACAAAATTCCCGTGCACGCACTTTCAAAAACACCCCAAATTAATTTTTAATTTCAAAACCAACATTAACACATGTATAGAGAAAAATTCAAGTTTTTCAAAATATTAAATATTTTTGTAAAAACATAAATTTATTCTATATACGCACTTGCGTAAATTTTGAATCCACTACACAAACCAAATTAAAATCCCAATAAGAAATGTCTCGTAAACAATTCTAGGTCACCCAGGTAGTGAAGTGATTCTAGAATGGTAGCCATAGCTCTAAGCTTTAATCTAGAGTTCCAAACTTTAATTAATCGTTACATGTCCAACATGAATATTTTGACCTAATTACAAGCATATGGTGTTATACTTCCAAAGCATCCTAACACAATTATTAGGAGAAGATAAAACTTTACCTAGTAAGCTTGATGCAAGATCCAATCTACTTCTCCTTTGTTGAAATCGTCGAAGAACCTCCAAGGTGTGCAATCTTAACTTCAAGATCCAATCTCGATTTTCGACGCAAGTAAGCTTCACTTCAAGATCTAATCTTGATTTCTCCTTAATGAAATGTTTTATAGACCTCACAAGCTTCTCTAAACACTTCTCTAACTTAGGCTAATCTCTCAAGAATTTACTTATGCTTGTATTTGAACTTGTAATTAAAACCTTCCTAAAGCTTGCTATTTATAGCAAAATTAGGCAATTTTTAATTAATAAAAGTTGTAATCAACTTTTAAGTGGGCTTAATCTAATTTGTCCAAATATGTATAATTAGGTGTGACTAATCTCCATTGTCTCCAACTTAGATTTAATCCAATTAAATCAAGCCAAGGATTAGAAAATTGATTAGTTCAATGTTTTCCACTTTGATTTATTCCAATTAATTCAAGTCAAAACCACATATTATTACATACTTACAATTACCATAATATCCTCAAATGGTAGAGATAATCATAATTTTACAATTAAGCCCTTGTGTAATTATTGAATTAATCCAATTAATCCAATTAGGTCAAAGTAAATAATCAATGTTATCCAATAACACTTGATTATTTTAGTTGATTATTATAATATTGAATATTATCTTTTATCAAAAATAATCAGCTACCCAAGTGCTCAATGAATACACTTCATATTTGGACTCTCTAAGTTCAGACACGTTCATCATATAAGCCTAGCTAATATTTACGCAATTTGGCCACCTCCGAATTCGCGAAGAACACGAATGACCTTTCCGAACTATACAAGTCGAGGTCATCACATATGTTTAACAATCCATCTGTCGTAGGCTATCCAAGTTGTGCTTAGGAAACATAGAATATACCATCAAGTTTTCATGGACACATCTAATGTCGATATGTCCACGATTCTTCATAACTGATGAGATCCTCCCTAGGTGATCAATTTTGGCCAAAGATTTAAGAATCGTGACGTTACTCACATGGATACCTAAACCCCTTATGGTACATATACGGGCCGACAGATCCTATATTACTTCGCAATTGATTACTGAGTGCATCGGTCCACACCCAAAAACATCTAGAGGCCAGACCATGAAAGGTTTCTGACATACATGACATCTAAGTGTGGATGATCTCACACAAAATCAATGTTATTCTATAGTCAAAGGATTACATATGCTACTCGACTCGAGGAGATTCCTATTGACGGTGGTGTGTACATCCAACTATTAGGAATCGCCTGTGAGTCATTCAATATTCGCTTCAACGAATACCCACATGTCTATACGAGTTTCCAAAACTCATGGTACATCAGGTTAAACCATTGGAACTCCAAATTCCAATATACGACATGTGCTAGTCTTCTAGGTTATAGGAATTCGACCGTATTCTAAAACCAACGACTATGAATATTTACTTTAAGAATAGTTTACTCCCAGTGTTAAAACTATTCTAAGGTCGATGTTATTTTTAGCATATCTAAACATCAATGTAATACACATAATGAAAATACCATTAATGATGTATGAAATGAAAAATGTAGTTATTTTATTAATAAAAATAAAATATACAAATCGGATTGGCACTCCAAGCACCAACTCCATCAGTGTCCAGTATTACTACAAGATTATTCTGAGGTCGATGTCATTCTTAATATATCTATACATCAATTTAATACGCCTAATGACAATACCATAAATAATGTATGATGTGAAAATATAGTTATTTTATTAATAAATAATAAAATATACAATTCGGATTGGCACTCCAAGCACCAACTTTAACAAACTCCCACTTGCTTAGTGCCAATCTGGATGGTACTGTTGGTTTTATTCTAGGTCCCAAGATCATCAAACAAGCATGAATAATAAGTGTGAATACATCAAAGGAGATAGCGGAATACTCACATCGATCGGTTGTGACTATTTGAAGAAGAACAAAATGATTTTCCCCTTCAAAGTGGCGCCAATAGCAGTGCAGTCCACTGCTCACTGTTTTCAGTTTTGGTCCATGAATTTGAGCCTCGAACTTGCGTCAAACGATTCCCGGCTCGTGGGTGAGTTTCCCTAACACCTTCGTATGCCTCTTAGGAGTGTGATAGCACTTGGATTTTGCCACAAAACCCTAAAAAATGGATCATCATTTTCGGCCAACATAGGGCAGTTCACTGCCTTGGGCGTGAACTTGAGAGTGGTAGAGAGAGATGAAAGAGAGATTAGGTTAAGGGAAAAAGGTGTCAAACATTTCACTTATATATTTTTCAAAATTAATTAAATGTTTTACCATTTATTTTCTTTTCCAAAAAGAAATAAAACAAATGTAATAACCTTTATTTAATCCTTTTACCCGAGTAAAAAGGTGAAAAGGAAAAGCCTTTAACTTTTCCAAAAGTTAAAAGTCTTTTCCCCCCAAACTTTCCCTCCAAATCTTAAAGGTCAAAGTCAAAGAGTCAAAGTTACTTTTCCAAAAAGTGATTTGACTTTTAGGACTTGCGATGTGATTTGCGATGCGACTTGCGGCACATGATTCAAAATCGACGTAACTTCGCAAACACATTCCGAGCTCGGTTTCGATAATTATAAATTAACGATTTTTTCCGATGCCTCATTAATAAATCCAATTTACTAATCACGTCGCTCGAGAATTAATTCTAAATTAATTCAAGTGCCCGAATTAAAATCTAATTTTAATTCCTAATCGAAATCCAATTTCGTTTAATATATCGAATATATTTTTATCGATTAATTCCAAATTAATCATTCTCTCTCTTTAAATTGATATTTTATCCTAGATAAAATATCTCCGTAATTAATCCCAGATTAATTTTCTCTCTCTTTAAATTAATCCCAGATTAATATATAATGTGAGTCATACGTCATCGGTATATCATTGGGAAGCGACCCATGAGATCTCTGGATATTTTGGCAGTAAATTCGGTCGTCGGACTATCCGAACACGTAAGTACCAAGTAGTATACGTTTTTACCAATTTACAAGACAAGGTTGGCCTCTAGCAAAGCGCCATGCCTACCCAATTCTCTGGAAATATCCTTACAGGAATATGTGATCTATATCAGGCGTAGTATACGTAGTATTGCATATTTCGATCCAGTATCAGATGATCACGTGCTAGGCCTGGGCTGGATATGTGTCTGCCCCGTACGAAGCATATGTCGGATGTCTGGTAACTAGTCTCTACAATAGGATATACATGACCGAGTCATAATATCCCGATAGCCGCGCAGCATATAAGAGCACTAATACCGTATCCTACGTGACCATCATCTCCATATGACTGGAGTGACACTTCCGTCTTGACATCACACCCAATACACTACGATTCTCAATATACCCAGCATCGGCGTACACAAACCTGTTAAAGCCCTGGACGACCTCAACTAAAGTATATTGATTGTCGCAAGTATTAGCGGTGCAAGTCTCAGGTTAAAACCAAATACACCTACCCTGATTGCAGACTCCCACAGACACAAAGTCATACTACCAATGGGATTTTTCGGTGGTCTAATCCAGAGCGAAGCTGTTTCCCATACCATCGGTGAAACACAACCTCCTATTACACTTGCCTGAGTATCATATACCCAGACATACGAGAACTATGCTGTTATGTCTCACATAACATGCACAAGTGTAATACTAGTCTTTTACGCATCTATTGATGTCCAATCTCGACAATGCTCTGACTAGGGATGTTTAATGATTTATCCTTCGTTGATTGATACTGTCTCATATCATTCTCAATCTAGGAACAAATCATAAGGACCTTCTATCATTTATATACCTAAGGTGATCTAATCACAAATGATAAGAGTGCAATCTCCTTTGTCACATAGTTAATTTGTACAACAACACTATGATCTGTACAAATAGTGACGCTATGGGTCACAACTGTCCAACAATCTCCCACTTGGCCTATAGCCAGTCACTCGAGTGTTTAACACCCGAACTATGTACGGTTGGCTCAAACTGCTGAGAAACTGCTTTCGTCAGCGGATTTATATTATTATCGTCTGACGCGATTTATTCGATCATCACATCACCACGATGTATGATCCGAACGAATCAGATGAATAGTCGAAGTATGTATCTGGATCGTTGATGTTACCATTAATTCTTTAGCCTGTACTGACGCCCAGCTCAGCCGCTAACAGAACTATATCTAATCCAATTAGATTTATTTATTGACCCAGATGGCTTCTATTGCTTCCTCAGCTGCAGCAATAATCTGCATTTGTTATTATTCAGTAACAGTATCTTGCTTGGAAGATTTCCAGCTCACTGTACCGTTATTCAAACTGTACAGTTTCGTTTGTGACTTTTAGTCGTCTTTATCGGTTCAGGAAACTTGCTACAGTGATCCCAGTCACTTCAAGTTCTCTTTCTCCAAAGTTTAAGACATCATCCTTAGTTCTCTAAGATACTAACGGATGTTCTTAACATCAATCCAGTGACTATCACTTGGATTGACCTGATTGTGACTCCATATGCTCAAAGCGTATGAGACACCAGGTCGCGTACATTTTTAATTTACCATTCCCCAGAGAGTGTTAACAACTTAAATCTATCCTAGTAGATCTTTATTCCCAGAATATAGGTTGTTTCTCCCGAGAATTCTACGGAGAATTATCTCTTGAAAGCCAAGCTTTCACCGATTATTTTTTGGGAATATCATTTCCAAGAAATGAATATATTATATTATCATTATTTTAAGGACAGCCACTGTCTGTGCGCTCCCACTAACCCTCTCATATACACAAGAATCATTCTGTTTTGAATCAAATCATTGACTATCATGATTACATCAAAACGATAGTTCCAAGAACTTTATGCTTGCTTCAACCCCAAACATGGATCGAATAACCTGCAAACCTTGTTTGCTGATTTTAGTACGATAAAATCGTCAGGATGTTATAAACATCCTCCAAAAGGTTTCCTTTTAAGGAAAGCGATTTTGACCTTTAACTGACACATTATTAATGAAAATGTACAGTTACAGCAAGCATTATCCAAATGGATTTACCGTGGCAACAGTTAAAAGGTTGAACCGTAGTCAACACAATGTTGATAACTATACCTTTTCGTCAATAAGCCTAGCTTAGTACGTTGGTATGTTGCCATCCATGTATGTCTTCCTTGAAGACTTTTACAGTACCAACAAGCACAATGCCTTATGGTACATCAATTAGTGTCCAAACATAGTTGTTATACATGGAACCCATCTTGGACTCATGGCATTTTTCCATAATAGGAGTCGATACCTTGTATCACTTCCTCATACGTAGTTGGGTCTTCCTCAATAAGATTGACATCTTTATGAGGTGAGATCAGAAACCCATACCCTAGGTTGTTTTCTAACTCTCTCCGATCTACGCCGTTCTTGTGTATACGAAGATTAATGGTATATGTTCATCCTTGATGAACAGTTTATGTTCCATTAAGGACTTTATGCCTTGAACAATATTACTCTGATTTTCATCGAGTTATACCATTCTCCCACTTACCACTGCATATCGGTATTCCTCTAAGGAAAATCGGATGGTGAGCAACAATCTAATTGTTCTCTGGTGAGAAGTATAAGTACAATACTTATGGTATCCCAAGGATAACCTTAATTTGGCACTTATCTTATTTGGGTTTCCGTTTGGTTTCATCCAAACATATGCCAGGCATTCCCAAATTTTTAGGAGTGAGAAACCCTGTTTCTATCCCTGATCATATCTAATATGAATTCTGTCTGACAGATTAATATGGAACCTTATTCCAAATAAGTTTTGCACTGTTAATGCATATCCGTTGAAGGAAATGGTAGCTCATAGCGACTCATGGTTAACCTTATCATGTCCAACAAAATTCGGTTTGTCCATTCGGACACACCGTCAAACTGACGTGTCACATGAGGAGTCCTCATTTGAAAGAATACTTTACTCTCTCAAGTATTTAAGAAACTCATTGCTTAAGTATTTTCATCATGGTTAACACGTGATGTTTTAATACTTTAGCCGATCTATTTGTCTACTTCGTGTCGAAACTTTAAAAGTTTCTGATTTGTGTTCTTCAAAAGTAACACATAACCATAATGTGATGCCACATCCGTTAAGGTCATGAAATATTCATATCCACATCTAGCCTAGCTAGATATGGGCCCACTTACTTCACTATGAATAGGGCTTACAGATCGATGGCATTTTTCACTATTACCAAGTAAATAGTATTTTAGGTACTTTACCTAAAGAACTAGATTCGTAGACTTTATTTGAATAATCAGTCAGTCCTAGTACCCACTCTTCAAAAGTGTGGATATACGAGTCTTGTTTATTGTGTCCTAGACAACTATGCCACATTTAAGTCTCTTCTGATCAAATCAGTTAGAGCTATTTATTTTTCATATAATATGTTTGATATTTATTTATATTCAAAATATAAATACTGTAATTCAAATCTAATGTGTTTATCTCAATATCATCTTATATAATGAAACACTTTAGTGTTCTAGAATATAAAGGTTTATCCGCAACGGATTAAACACTGATATAGAGATAATGTTCCTAGTCTAGCTAGTTACATTATAACAGTTTCCTAATTTAAGTACATACCCCAAGGGTAGTTCCTAAACTTAGGTATCTACGGTCGAAACAGCGACTTTTGTCCGTTTCCGATTCGCAGATTAATCTCAGCTTGAAGTCAGTATCCTGCTCACAGCAGATTCTAAGCATCAATACATATATTTTATGTACCACACTAAGTATTTAAAATCCAATTTCAATACTAGTAGTGAACATAATAATGATGAATATATTTAAATTCAGAGCCTTGCTCTTCATTTAATTCCTTCATGTCTGCCATATCCAAACGGCAGTCATTTTGGGATATGTTCTTTATCTTCCCAGAAGATCTTAATGATTTTTCCTTTACCCTTTTCAATATTTCAGAAGCCTTCGGCCAAGCCTTGGGTTTCTAGAATATTGAAGTAAGGTGCGCCTTGCGCTATTAACCTAATTGTAAAGTTTGACTTTATCACCTTGAGAATAGTCATTAACTCTCCAAGAGTTATTAATTGCAATTTTAATACTTCTAAATCTAAACATAGATTTATGACAAGTATGTTGGATTAAACACTAAAGTTATCATTGCATAAACCTTCCAAAGATTATGTTTTACTTATTTGCCTAATTCTGGGCTTAGGCTTAACAAGTTATTTTATCAAATAAAGTAACTTATTATTTATTTCCAGGACCATCCTGAAATTATTCCCAATTTGAAAATTAAACCATTTAAACATTTTAATCTAAGATTATGTTTTAAATGTCCAATCTTTCAATATATCTTGATTTTAATAGTCCAACTATTTAATCAATAATTAAGGTACTAATAATTATAATGATTACAATAGTCTAACTATTTAATCAACCATAATTCAATAGATTAAAATCAATTATATTGATTACTATAATCCAATTATAAAATCAACTATAATTGAATAGTTTGAATATATAGTCCAACTATTTAATAAAACAACGATCAAATATTAGTCTAACTGACATTTAAATCATAACGACGAATGATATTTGATTGAGCGCGTATGGCAAGTAATTGAACGAGTATTGCAAATTCAATTCTTGCCTCCCACTATTTTTCGGCGAGCCTCTAACCCTCTATCGAGTACTCGGGAAACCGTGTTTCCTAGTGGGCTAGGATCCCGTTAAATAACACACAATCTTGACTTTAGCCGACAAATTGTATGATATTTAACTAGGTAGATCTCTAAGATCAATTGGATCCAATCTAATTCCTAGATCCAGTAGGCGGATATCCAAATCCTTAACATATATCTTATATATGCCAATACATCCAATGTATTGCCTAACCTTTTTCCTCTGAATCAACTAAGCCTTGGCTTTGGCAAAACAAGCTTAATGATCCCAGTCAAGTGCGACCCATTGACCATGGAAAGCTTCGTAATCAATGTCGATGGACAAGAAGTGGTCTTGACTTTGGCCAACAAACCACAACTTGGACAAGACACCAATATAGAACAAAACTCTCATGATTCAAACACACATTAGACGGACAAAAAGCTTGACTTTGGCGAACAACCCAATGCCAATCTCGGATCTTGAGTAAGAATCACTCAATGGAAGGAAAAACGAATGATATTTAATGAGGGTTTTTCGCGTGCAAATTGGCTACCAATTTATTATCTTTGTTAAGGTCTCATCACCATACACCCTTAAACATGCATTCTAAATACATAATAAAGCTCATATGAAAATAAAAAATAATGATATGCGGATGGATACTTAACATATTGATCCTAGATCAAATCTCTTCCTTTCTCTCTCATAACTAGCACTTGTATTACTTCTATCCGTTACACTACACTTCTAAAGAAACCTCATATACATTGAGGGGAATAGGTGAGAAGAGAATACAAATAGAATAGAGGTGATAAGGCTGGACACGCAGGTCCAATTTAATAAATCAAATTTATTACAACAATTTCCAAAATTGCCCCCACCCCGACTAATATCCATCTGATATACACTATTCATTCATCACAACCAAGTATTCACACAAGCATGTTATCAATCAATCTAATCAATTAATTAATCTGATAATTAGTGATCATCCAATGTTCAAACAACGATTTGATTTTACTCGAGTCAAACTCGTTTTGCGAATAAGTACTCAAAGTACGAATTCTCGAATTAAATTAAACTACGTCATTAAATCCAATTTAATATGCATTCAATTCTAATTCGTTATTTGATTTCAAATTAAATATTACACTTTAATAATAAACCTTTTATGACTTAAATTCCAAATTTAATCGCAACGCGTCTCAAAGACCGATTAACGTCCAACGTCAATTCAATTAAAGTCCAATGGGCTTTTAATTGATTTCTTAAGGCGTGGACTTTTGGTCAACTCGGGTCAAACCGAATAACCAAAATCCAATCCGGGATTTACCCCATAAGCCCATAAATCAATCTTGGCCCATTAGGGCCAATTAAACTTTAAAGGTTCATTAAGTCGCATTGGGCTTAATGGAAGTGGTTTTGGGCCCAATTGGATCCAATCCAATTTGCCTAAACCCAACTTTGTACAACAAAACCCAACAAGCCCAATAACAACTTTAAAAGCCCAAATCCAATTTTAAGGCCCAATTAATTAAATACAAAAAACCAATTTCACATTCAATTAACCTAAAGTGTATTACATGATTAATTACCCAAATTAACATTTCTAAAACATTAATTTATACAATTAATCATGCACAATTTCATTATCACATGTCCAACACATTTAATGAAAAATCAAACCCATTTTCATGCTTCAAAGTCTTGGCAATTTGGGGATTTTATTTCCGATTCAAATTAAATCCAATCAATTACACAATCGACATTAAATCATATACCCAAATGATTTCCAATTCATCTAATGAACAAAAAAATCAAAATTCCAAGACAATAAGGGTTTATTCCATTCTGCCACCATAAACAAATTGGGGAAAATTGTTCCAACTAATTTTCAACAAATTGATCCAATCAATCCTCAATTAAACATACTTTAAGCATTCTAATCATCCAATTTCATCAAACATGCTCAAAATCAAGTTTACCCAATTTATCATTTTAGGCCAACATTAACATTTGGGGAAAAATGTTTCAAACATTAATTAATGAAATTGATCCAATCAATATTCAATTAAACATGTATTAAGCACACTCAAACATCCAATTTATTCAAATCATGCTCAAATACAAAATACCCAAATTTTAAGCCCTAAACTTTCATGCTTGAACCTAGGCTCTGATACCATTGTTGGTTTTATTCTAGGTCCCAAGATCATCAAACAAGCATGAATAATAAGTGTGAATACATCAAAGGAGATAGCGGAATACTCACATCGATCGGTTGTGACAATTTGAAGAAGAACAAAATGATTTTCCCCTTCAAAGTGGCGCCAATAGCAGTGCAGTCCACTGCTCACTGTTTTCAGTTTTGGTCCATGAATTTGAGCCTCGAACTTGCGTCAAACGATTCCCGGCTCGTGGGTGAGTTTCCCTAACACCTTCGTATGCCTCTTAGGAGTGTGATAGCACTTGGATTTTTCCACAAAACCCTAAAAATGGATCATCATTTTCGGCCAACATAGGGCAGTTCACTGCCTTGGGCGTGAACTTGAGAGTGGTAGAGAGAGATGAAAGAGAGATTAGGTTAAGGGAAACAGGTGTCAAACATTCACATTATATTTTTCAAAATTAATTAAATGTTTTACCATTTATTTTCTTTTCCAAAAAGAAATAAAACAAATGTAATAACCTTTATTTAATCCTTTTACCCTTGGTAAAAGGTGAAAAGGAAAAGCCTTTAACTTTTCCAAAAAGTTAAAAGTCTTTTCCCCCCAAAATTTCCCTCCAAATCTTAAGGTCAAAGTCAAAGAGTCAAAGTTACTTTTCCAAAAAGTGATTTGACTTTTTTGACTTGCGATGCGACTTGCGGCATGTGATTCAAAATCGACGTAACTTCGCAAACACATTCCGAGCTCGGTTTCGATAATTCTAAATTAACGATTTTTCCGATCCCTCGTTAATAAATCCAATTTACTAATCACGTCGCTCGAGAATTAATTCCAAATTAATTCAAGTGCCCGAATTAAAATCTAATTTTAATTCCTAATCAAAATCCAATTTCGTTTAATATATCGAATATATTATTTATCGATTAATTCCAAATTAATCGTTCTCTCTCTCTTAAATTGATATTTTATCCTAGATAAAATATCTCCGTAATTAATCCCAATTAATTTTCTCTCTCTTCAAATTAATCCCAGATTAATATATAATGCGAGTCATACGTCATCGGTATATCATTGGGAAGCGACCCATGAGATCTCCGGGATTTTGGCAGTAAATTCGGTCGTTGGACTATCCGAACACGTAAGTACCAAGTATTACATTTTACCAATTTACAAGACAAGGTTGGCCTCTAGCAAAGCGCCATGCCTACCCAATTCTCTGGAAATATCCTTACAGGAATATGTGATCTATATCAGGCGTAGTATACGTAGTATTGCGTATTTCGATCCAGTATCAGATGATCACGTGTTAGGTCTGGGGCTGGATATGTGTCTGCCCCGTACGAAGCACATGTCGGATGTCTAGTAACTAGTCTCTACAATCAGATATACATGACCGAGTCATAATATCCCGATAGCCGCGCAGCATATAAGAGCACTAATACCGTATCCTACGTGACCATCATCGCCATATGACTGGAGTGACACTTCCGTCTTGACATCACACCCAATACACTACTACGATTCTCAATATACCCAGCATCGGCGTACACAGAACCTGTTAAAGCCCTGGACGACCTCAACTAAACTATATTGATTGTCGCAAGTATTTGCGGTGCAAGTCTCAGGTTAAGACCAATACACCTACCCTGATTGCAGACTCCCACAAACACAAAGTCATACTACCAATGGGATTCTGCGGTGGTCTAATCCAGAGCGAAGCTGTTTCCCGTACCATCGGTGAAACACAACCTCCTATTACACTTGCCTGAGTATCATATACTCAGATATACGAGAACTATGTCGTTACGTCTCACATAACATGCACAAGTGTAATACTAGTCTTTTACGCATCTATCGATGTCCAATCTCGACAATGCTCTGACTAGGGATGTTTAATGATTTATCCTTCGTTGATTGATACTGTCTCATATCATTCTTAATCTAGGAACAAATCATAAGGAGCTCATATCATTTATATACCTAAGGTGATCTAATCACAAATGATAAGAGTGCAATCTCCTTTGTCACATAGTTAATTTGTACAACAACACTATGATATGTACAAATAGTGACGCTATGGGTCATAACTGTCCAACAGGTACCATAGTCCCATCTTCTCCACATGTTTATCGAATAACTTAGTAGGCAAAGCTTTTGTAAGCAAGTCTGTTATGTTGTCTAGTCTTTTAACCTTCAAGACCATTATGTCTTTTCGTTCAATAATCTCTTTAATTACGCGGTATTACCTTTCCACATGCTTAGACTTGAAATGCGCCCTTGGCTCCTTAGCCTACGCAATGGCTCCGCTATTATCACAGTACAATGGGATCGAATCCACAATATTAGGCACAACACCAAGTTCTGTGATAAAATTTCTAATCCATAAAGATTCTTTAGCATCTTCTGAAGCCGCTATAAATTCCGCCTCAGTGGTGAAATCGGCTATTGAGCCTTACTTTGAACATCGCCAACTAACGGCATCACCGTTAAGGGTAAATACGTAACATGATTTAGATTTTCTATCATCTTGATCTCCCTAGAAGTCGGAGTCTGTATAACCATTAACTTGTAGCTCATTTTCACCATATATCAAAAACTTATCCCTAGTACCCTTAAGATATTTCAGAATATGTTTCATGGCTGTCCAATGATAATTACCTGGATCACATTGATATCATCTGGTCACACTGACGCTGAAACTGATATCAGGTCTAGTACATAGCATATCATACATTATGCTTCCAATCCAAGAAGCATATGGCAAGTTATAAATCACAACTCTCTCTTCATCAGTCTGATGTGCCATTTTCTTCAAAAGGTGTATACTATATCGGATTGTTGCCTTGCAGTTGGTAAAACCTTACCTCTATAACATCTTATATATGTACGTCGATTATGACAACCCTATAAGCTTCCTAACTCTATACCATATAGGAAGCTTCACCCATATCTTTCATGGAGAAGTTCTTGCAAATGTAGGCTTTCACACTTTGCATCAATCCTATATCATTTCCTATAATAAGGATGTCATCTACATACAAGACTAGGAAAAATATCATGCTCCCACTCACTTTCTTGTAAACACATGGTTCTTCCTCGTTCTTGAAGAATCCATATAATCTAATTATCTCATCAAAATGACGATTCCAGCTTCGGGATGTCTGTTTAAGTCCATAAATAGACTTTTGGAGCTTACAAATTAAGTTTGAAGTCTCACCGGATACGAAATCCTTTGGTTGTTTCATATAGATATCCTATTCAAAGAATCCATTTAGGAAAGCGGTTTTCACATCCATCTGCCATATCTTATAGTCGTGATATGCATCAATGGCTAAAAGAATCATATTGGATTTTAGCAAGGCTACTGTTGAAAAGTTTCCTCATAGTCAATCTCAGGACATTGAGTGTAATCTTTCGCTACCAATCGGGCCTTAAAGGTTTCCACATTTACATCGGGTCATCGCTTCCCTTTGTAAACTCATTTACAACCTATAGGTTTAACTCTTTCAGTAAGTTCAACTATGTCCTAAACTTGATTTTGATGCATAGAATCCATCTCGAATTTCATGGCTTTTTGCCATTTTCCCGAATCAATATCCAATATCGCTTCCTTATACGTAGTCGGATCTGTTTCCTCCAAGAGGATAACATCAAGACTCACTTCAAATGTTAAAAATAATCTCTCAAGAGCCTTTGATATTCTATTCGACTTATGTATAACCTGTGTTGTAGATTCTTCACCTAATTGGATCTCTGGTTCCATCTCGGGATCTTTATTAGTGGGATCAAACTCATCAAGATCAATCTTTCTACAATTCCCACTTTCTCTCAAAAATTCTTTTTCAAGAAAAGTGCCAAAACGAACAACAAATACATTTCGTTGCTCAGAATTGTAGAATTGATATCCATGGAATTATCAGGATATCCAACAAACCTACATTTATACCCCATAGGTGCTAGTTTATCCCGCTACGCAACTTTGATGTATACAGGACAACCCAAATCTTTAAATACCTAAGACTTGGATTTCTACCGAACCATATCTGATAGGGGTTCGTAGAAATAACTTTTGATGGAACCCTATTAAGTATTTGGGCAACAGTAAGTAAAGCGTATCCCCAAATGTAATAAGGAAGATCTGTTTAGCTCATCATTATTCGTACCATATCCAATAAAATATGATTTCTACGCTCAGACACACCATTGTGTTGAGGTGTTCCAGGTGGGCTATATTGGGCAAGAATTCCATTCTCCCTTAAATAATTTATGAATTCTTCACTCATGTATTTACTGCTTCGATCTGATCTAAGACACTTGATGAATTTACTGGTTTATTTTTCTACTTTGTTTCAGAATATTTTGAAATTGCCAAATATTTCCAACTTTGGTCTCATCAAATAGACATAACCATATCTAGACTTATCATCCGTGAAAGTCACGAAGTATGTTGAACCATCATAAGCGGCATGATTTAATGGACCGCACACATCGATGTGTATTAGTTCTAATAAATCTCAAGCACGATGTCCAACACCAAGAAATGAGGCATTTGTCATCTTCCATTGGATGCATGACTCACAAATTGGATAAATATCTAAGGTAATATTTTCAATCAAACCATCATTTACCAATTTGGATAGACCTCTAACACCTATGTGGCCCAATCTCATATGCCATAATTCAATATTATTTAATTCTGATTTCCTACTTGTATTTTCCTCTACATTAAAGACATCTCTATATATTTCCAAAACATAGTGACCGTTTGATAAAGAACATTCATATTTCAATAAATTATCTTTATAATATAAACATAAAGTTTCATCATTAATGTTTATTTTATATCTTTCTTTATCTAATATTGGCAGTGCTATTATTTGTCTGTTAAATGAGGGTACATAATAACAGTCTTGTAAATTTAATTTACAACCATTAGGGAGATATAAAACAACCATTCATATGGATTTAACATCCAATGTCTCGCCATTACCAACTCTAAGCTGGATCTCCCCTTTATTCAGCATTCTTTTTACCCTTATTACCTGTAGGGAGTTGCAAATATGAGTAGGGCTGCAAGTATCTAACACCCATCCACTATTTACATCTAAGGATAATGAGATTTCAATAATTGGAAAAATACAAAACGTACCCGAGGGTCTTGCTTTTCCTATCAGTTCTGGACAGTCTTTCTTCCAGTGTCCAGACTTCTTACAATGTAAACATTGATCACAAGCTATTTGCGGTTTTACGCCTTTACGATTCTTGGAGTTCTTCTTTGGAATCTTATTCTTCCCCATATTTATTTTCTTTGACTTCCCAGAAGTCTTTGAAGATCCAGCTCCACAATGGAGGTACAATGTGGGGTTGCCTTTCTTCAAATCATGCTCTATCATGCGTAACATTTTATGAAGTTCTTCCTAGCTAGCTTGCATCGAATGCATATGGAAGTTTAATTCAAAACCAGCATAAGAATCAGACAAAGAAGACAGAATCAAATTACGGCCTGATCGTTCATCAATCACAATGCCCAGCCGTTCCATGTATTGAATCCGATCGATCATGTTCAAAACATGAATGTTGTCAGCTCCTCTATCCTTAAGTTTAGCACGAAACAATTCCTTAGACCTTCGATAAAGTTCGATTTCTTGATTTGCCTCGAACAATTCCTTGAGTGTTCGGATGATGCTCCAAGCATCCGGTACTTCAATGTACTGTCACAGTAAATTTGGAACCATCGATCCCAAAATATAGGATTTCACCTTAAGGTTATCATCCTTCCATCTATTAAAAGTTTCTCACTCTTCTGCAGTGGAGTCAGGATCGATTTCAACAGGCAGTGGATTGACAGTGACATAAGTCAACTTTTCAAACTCCAAGACAAGGCGTATGTTTATTTCCTATTCGAAATAGTTCTCGGCTCCTTTTAATTTATTGGTATCCAAAAGTCTCATCAATGGATTAGTGGTCACCATCTACAAGACAATATTTTAAATAGTAGCATAACAATTTTTATTTCAAAATAATAACACTAACTGATTATGGAATTTTAAATCTATTAGTGCCCTCCCAATACTTTACGTAATTCTGTAATCCCCTTAACGAAAAAATATAAATTTGACTATCAAAATTTCATAGCGGGAAGTGGATCCCATGATATTTACTTCAGCCTCACACTAATGACAATATTGGCATTTATAAACTCATTAGGTAGACCTCCAAGGTCAATCACTTCATGTGACTTCTAGTTTGGTCCTGAACCATTTCTTATCCTCACACTAATGATAATATTGGATTAAGACATGTTCTAGATGAATACTTATCAATGTGCACTAATGAGCTTCGTATGTACACCCTTACACTAATGACGATATTGGATGACTGTGTTAACTCATTACGCTACATCTAATATTTTATCGGAGCGACTTAAGTTCCGGGCACTTATACTCTCACACTAATGATGATCTTGGACATAAGTAGTAAGAACTCATTCATCTCCGTATTTACAAGACAGGCCTTCTAATAATGCTCTAACATTACTAATATTCTTACTTAAAATAAAGTAATCACCTAATCATGGGAGATTTATGACAATCATGTTAATAATTTAATTAGGTCAAAAATTTTTTAATTTAAAACATGTTTTACATATCCAATATATCTTATGAATAATTAAATTAAAATATAGAGGCATAGATTCAAATACATGTCTAACATGCAACATGTGTTGTGTAGTTAAACCTTGCTACTGATATCATTCTATTGGGACAGATGTGGAATCCCTAGGGTCAGATCGGTGCCCCGCGTAGTGGAAATGGGTCTAACCCATTGATATCAATCATGAGTGTAATTTTAAAATATTTAATGAAATATTATATTCCATTACGAGTGTATAGGAAAAAGTAGGGCTGAATCAGAGTCCCGAAACTCAGAAAACGGATGAAAATAAATTCGGTGCGCGTAGTGCTCGACGTGCGTGCTACAATGCGCATGCGAACTGTGAGCACACTGCGCACAGACACCATTTTTTAAAAAAAATTTGTTTTGCTTCTTTATGTATCAGCTATCATTTCAGAGAGCTGGAATGAGAGCTAATACTTGGATTTTTAACCCAATACACTTTTAATCTTTCCTAAACACTTAAGAACACCCAAAATTAATTTTAATATCAAAACCAACGTCAACACATGTTATAGAATGAAATTCAAAATTTTCAAATATCAAATATTTTTACAAAAATATAATTTTTTTTCTAAATACGCACTTGCGTAAATTTTGAATCCAAACCACAAACAAAATTAGAATCCCAATAAGAAATATCTCGTGAATAATTCTAGGTTACCCAAAGGTGGTCAAGTGATTCTAGAATGGTAGCCTTAGCTCTAAGCTAATATCTAGAGTTTCAAACTCTAATTTTATGTCTATGTCTAATAAAAATGTTTTGACCTAATCACAAGCATATTGTGTTTATACTTACGAAACATCCAACACAATTAATTTGCCTAATTTCAATATTATGTATCTAATACATAATTCAACACAATATATCTCACTAATGAAAAATATAGCTTTTGGAGAAGATCAAATTTACCTAGCAAAGTTGATTCAAAGATCCAATCTACTTCTCATTGTTGAAATGTTTGGAGAACTTCCAAGGATTAGAAAGCTTGACTCCAAGATCCAATCTTGATTTCAAAGCTAGCAAACCTCACCCCAAGATCCAATCTTGATTTCTCCTAGATGAAATATTGTAGAGACCTCACAAAGCTTCTCTAAACACTTCTCTAACTTAGGTTAATTTCTCTAATTCTTGCTTGTATTTAGCTTTCTCAAGCTTGATTTTTTCTTAATTAAAACCTTCCTAAAACATGCTATTTATAGTAAAACTTAGGCAATTTTTAATTTATAAAAGTTGTAATCAACTTTTAGGTGGGCATAATCTAATTTGTCCAAATATATATAATTAGGTATGACTAATCTCCATTGTCTACCACTTTGATTCAATCCAATTAAATCAAGCCAGGGATTAGGAA